>JANTCA010028970.1:0-21916 GCA_024741275.1 Chironex yamaguchii | reverse complement strand
AAATGCAACAGGACGCCTCATGACGTCCCCCACCTCTTCAATTGCCCACAAGACCCCACCAATCTCACCACACAAGATCTCTGGGAAAATCCCCTGGACGTGGCTGACTTCCTTGGCATCAATTGGCGATAACAACAACAACGAGGCTTTGAGCTTGATAACATGAGTAGTAACGATTTTATTGCTACTATCACTTATTGATGTATCTAATTTTTTAATTCCTGTCAGTCTTAATAAAACTATATCTTGCACTCAAAGTTCTTCGTAAACCAATTTTACTTTGGACCTCATTAGTTGTCAACTCCTTTTATTCGAACTTCCCTGATACAATCGACCATCTGAAGACTTAAGAAACTATCTACTTATCTAGGGGCGAACAGCACCCTTTTAACAAACGTTGCACTTAGCTTTCATCAATGTTCACACACCTCCTTTAAAGTTTCATTCTCGCCATGTTATAGGTTATATGCTGTTGGCAAATGTAAGAATTCAGGCCAGGTATGTAAATTGTAGGGTCCTACTATGTGACTCTGGTTGACTGGGCTTAAGTCAGTTCGCTATCACATGAGGTTTGTCAACCGGATTTTGCGGGCTAAAAAATGTCACATGACATTTGTTTACATTTTATCCCTCTCACGCATGCGTTTTGCAATGATATTTTAGGTCGCTTTGTTGGGCTCGAGAAATCACATGGAAAAAGTTGGCCCGTTAAGCCAGGAAAACACTCGGTTAGAGGAGCCAATCGCGTTATCATGTGATAGAGTGTTGCGTTCTATGAGGATTTATCAGTAAAAGTGACATCTCGGCGAACCGGGCAAGCCAGGCAATTTGGTTTATCCGATAAGCTTCGAAGAAACCAGTTTCATCACATCGGGGGGATGGAATTTGCAAATTCTACTATGCAGTCCAGGGAGCTGTTTATTCATGTCTGCGATCCAGTCATCTAGATGCGGGAATTTCCTGAGACTTAGTATCTTAAGAGTACATTTCATGACGTCATAATTCCTTATTGCATCACTAGACAACGTAATCTCAACCGTTTTGACACTGTGCACGCTGTGAGGCGTAACAAAACTTGAACGCACGCCAGTCACGAATTAGAATCGAACATAGGAGCAATAAAGATCTCGTTAATTGGGTCTCTTTCAATCAAACATTCACATATCAGTTATCAAAGGTACATAAATAAGCTATCCTGTATCTTGAGAGTAAAGCTCTTGAAATCTCCTTGCCGGGTATTTCAATGGACACTTAAGAAGTAGCGTGCTATACCTGAGAAAAACGGGTTCGCAAACCATTACATGAACAGATAATGCTAAATTAAATATCACGAGGCTCTTTGGAAAGTTCAATTATTGTAAAATTACATTGCAATACGCAAAATATTTAGTTTTACTGGACATGATTACATGCACCGGGCAGCGAGTGCTTGGAATGACTGACTCAACTTGGTCTCGATGGAACTCAGTTAACTGCGTTTAGTCGGAGAATTACAACCCTAATCCTCAGCCTTGCGCAGTTACGAAGGCTATTAGCAACCGTGATTAATGGCAAAGTAACCGATTTACAATCTAACTGAATAAAATTGTTTTAAACTATCTCTACTCATGCTGTATCTGACAAGTACACTTAGCAGAAGCGCAACATAATGTGTTGATTCGTAGAGATTGTTTGTCACAAACCCACTGAGCTGAGTTTTGTATTTAGTTCGTATACATTAATACAATATAACATGAGCTCTTGACTCATGCAAGAAACAAGGAGAGTCATTTAGAAATATACCTTTGCAGACTATACAAAACGTGAAATTCTAAAAATCAAAACGGTAACACTTACATAAAAATCGCGATGTCCTTGGTTGATGAAGCTCGGACTTCAAAAACAGTAGAGCTCATTATGACGGGTAAAGTCAACACAGTTCAACACACAGCCAACCCCCCGTGAGGTCTGTTATGTATTTTGAGAGAGAAAGCTTATGTTCTATTGTGCTTGTGTTTCTAAGAAAAAAGCACTATCACGCTTATAGCAAACAATAGCGTAATTTTGCAGAGAGGAAACAATCAGGACATTACGAAAAGAGTAGATCATCCATACGAGATAACCATAACTTGCTTGTTTCTGCTGAGTCAGCAAATAAAATGTACCGTCTGCGTCCAGTTATGTTAGGTTGAGGATATACCAGTAATTGTGAACATAACATCAGATTCAGGAGCATACGGACCTTCTGTTGCCTTCTGGCTAAAAAGAGATGTAAATTTATCTCGTACTAAGCTCTGTTGCAGTCGTAATAGCAAATCAAAGTCCAGAGCCGCCATGGTATAGTGGATAAGACTACGATCTTGCAAGCCAAAGGCCGCGTGTTTGAATTCCCGTCACCACAAACAAAATACCATTAGCGAGAGAACGTAACGGGAGCCCAATCTCGTAAAGAATTCACTTCCTAGTAAAATTCCCTAGCCCTTACATGGGAATCAGCTAGGGGTAGCAATGAGTATGCTACAAAAAGAAATAGCACTGTTATCTGAAAATAATCACTCTTAATTCCGTGAGATCCATCGCTTCAAACAAAATAGTTGTCTACGTACAAGGAGTCGATTTATCAAAATACAATAGCGTTCAGCAAATAAATTTTTAGCTAAAACTTTAATGAGTTCGAAAATGGATTGACAAAGATTGCACCTGGTACCATTATCGTGGACACGGGGGTGGAGGCAATTGGTCCATCACTTGTGGTGAAAGATGGTTCTCTGGATTCATTCAAATCGAGGGAAAAATAGATGTTACATATAGAGTAAGAATTGTTTCATATAATGCTAAAAAGAGATGACGTAATTGAAATTCGAGATAGTAAATTTGTAATTCTTTATAAGTTTGTCTAATATACTAGTAAGAGGAAATATGCAATATGAATGACATTGTAAGTATGCTTCTCTCTTATTGCATGTATTTTAATTGTCGGAATTAGGAAGATGTTAGATAGAGTAACTGTCATGAAATTAATCAAAATTTCTTTATCGCTGTGTCAGACATAATAACAGAGGACGCATTCAAAGTAAAAGTCAAAAGCTGGCCTCTAAAACCGTCATAGGTGAGAAGCCTCCGGACCAGTGGCGGCTGGTGCTGGGGGGGCACCATGGGCATTGCCCCACCATTCAAAAGCAGAGAAGGTCCTCCGTATCCAATTATTTTCTGAATTGACACATTTTGTCACTCCTAGTCATATTCAGGAACGACTTTCCGTGATTTTCCATTGTCTTTCTCGACAGTGTCAACTGTCAATGCATGTCCGAAGTTATCTGATGGTTGGCTTGAAGCAGACCACAGGGCTGCATTCTACTTTTCTGTAGTGTTTGTCCGTGAACAGCAAGGGCAAGATAAAATCCACCCGAGATTTTGGCATCTGGGCATGCGTAGTTCATACTGACTGTCGGCAACATCAGACGATTTTCCCTCATTTCTTGGGCAAAATTGAATCTGCCCGTTATCTCAAGAAATCATAGGGAACCTTGTGTGCAAAACGTTCAGCTCGATGCTGTTGTGAAAACCTATCAGCGATATCGCCCCACTTAAGCCAATTACCACCAGCCGCCACTGAGTTTAAAGGTAACTAAGCACCTATGAAAACAGATTCGATTTCTGTTATTGTCTCCTTTAAGTTGCTTTGAATCCCTTTGTACTTTTGCGGGTGGTTTTTTTCGCATTCTCATAAGTTACTTGTCTGGCATACTTGGCGAAAGATGATATTAACTACATATTTGGTTTTTTTCACCCTACCCCACAATTTTGTTCCTCTCTCCTAGCAATCTTTGCCTTTTCCTTCTCTTATGACTTGCACACATGGCAAACTAACTATTCTACATTTGAAAATCACCTCGAAAATTTAACGACACTGAAAAAAACACACTTAAAAGCCGTTTTTCGTCTGACACTCTTCAGAGTATGAATGGTCAGAAAGTAAAATATAGATGTATGGCAACCTTTTTGTATGAATCATGTATCAAAACTAGCCAATAGATTGTTCAAGTATTCTACATTTCGGTACTTTTGCAGCAGCATTGTCCCTTTGTCGGCCACCAAAGTTGTGGGCGCGTGTCCAAATTGTTTGAAATCCCCCTGTCTACAAGCACATTGCGTGTGCAAGTCTCGTTATAGCCTTCCTATTCGAAAAGAAATCAAGTTTTCGTGCAAATGATTGAATGTCAATAAACTTGCCAATGGAATCATCTCTGTCTGCAGACACATGGGACAAGACTGAATTGTTGACGCATTTAAGTTCCTAAGCAACGGAAGGCTTGCGCACGTCCGAGGATATTCGAACCTTGATAGCGTGAAGTGTGACATTTGAAAGGTACGTAATTTTTATTGTACTTTGTCCAATCATTCAAAAGCAAGTCCTCTAGGCCTCGAAACCGAGAATACGAGCTCTACACGGTTTAATCCCTACACGAATTTTGTTTCTAGTTTTCTAATTTGTTTTAAGGCGGAACGTTTGGCGCCATGAGAGGCCTCTTCAAATAATTTGTATGTTTGGAAAACGTGCGTTTTTCAAAATACTTCCAACGAAGCATGGAAGATCAACATCAATACTGAAAGTTAAACTGAACTAGTTTTGTCTTCCTGTAAAGGCTATCTGACCTTCATAATCGTTTTAAAGTTAAGGAACACGAAATTACTTCTACGCCGCCATTTTGACGAGTACGTTAACTTTTCGCACAGAGACGTTTTATTCCAGTTGCACTGCTTTGAAACTTTACACCGATCAGAAAGTGAAGTAGATTCTTGTCAGTCTTTTTACTAACGCTTTCCCAATTTAGACAATCGAGGCAAACTGTTACCCGGCATCACCTCGAGATGGCTTTTTCAACTTCTATCAGGCGTTTATTGACTTTGACCCATGCAAGGCAAAAATATTGTTAAAGTGGAAACACTGATGGGTGGTATGTAGGCAGTATCTCAATGCAAACCCATCGGCGACATTTTGTCAATAGACAAATAACGTGTGGTCGATGGTTGATTTTTTAAATCGAAACTCTCGTCAGAGCCTGTCGCCTACGTGGCAGACGATGCGTTTACCCATGATTATTCGCGGTAATTTTGGCTAGTTTTTATTCAGTAGACTGTTCAACATTGCCACTGTTCAGGATCAAGTCTTGCTTCATGCTAAATAAGCTCTTCTTCTAATGTATACCTGAAGGCGACCTGAGGTGAAACGAAAAATTAATGCTGATTAGCGCGATTTTTCGTCAACGACGACGCCCAATACCAGGCCCTGCTCCAAGATTTAAGGTTGCAAGACCGAGAATCGTTCTATAGGTAATCTCTTTACGATACCCAGAATTGTTGTTTTATTTCAGTAGCCAGTCGTGTTATTATGCTACAGTTTGCCCCATTCAACCCAGTAGTTTGGTATTTTTCTATATTAAGAATTTTAGGAATGACAAAAGTCAGTAGCAATAAGAATAAGAATTGGTTGATACATGCACAAAAAATGAAAAACAAAAGGGGCACTGTCAGCCGGTTTCTTTTATCTTTTGCTGTTAGCCATGCAGAAGAGGCTACTACTTAGACTCGTTTCCAAGAACAAACGAGATTTGCACACTGATCTCAAAAATAGACTGAAACGAGCTCTTAGTTTCCGGCAGTGACAGAAATCATATTTTTAACCCATTTGCTGTGACCCATTCAGTTGTAAACATGTCTGGGTCACAAGCTAAGGATGATACGTTCGGCGAATTTGAGATTATTTAGTTAAGTTATCCTTTCCTCTACTGTAAAGCCTTAATGCAGCGACTAGTAAGTTACATGTGCAGTCTTAGTTCCGCATTTTAACGATATGGTCCTATTCAGACCCGTCTGTGTCCTTCCTGGAAGGGATCTCGGGTGTCAACGGCTTTCACACGAAGTGTGCTGTAAGGCAAGTCCACCTGAATAATTATATGTTGTCAAGGTGAATGCAAGAACGTGTTAGTCAGAAAAGAAACTTGTGAATGCGACTTAACTTTGTTGCAAATGTATTGTTATTGTAAGCATCATGTCACAATAGATAGTTATGAAAATTTTGAGAGTTGCAAGCATTAACATTAAAAAATCGCTATGATATTCACATCATTTCACGTTATTTATAACCCATAAGTTTCTTTCTTGCGACAATGCTTATAAGATATTGGGGTACCTTTCAAAGACTTAAGTTTCGATTTCAAACAGTTTTAATTAAGAAGCAATAAGAGCAACTAGTGTAGGCATTAAATTAGGGTGCTTACTACTAACACCTTTGATAGCCACAATTTTGTTTATTATGGAGGGTAAATGCTGAAATAAACTTGCTTAAATTAAAACTTGAGTTACATATTATGTATAATCCTGTGTATTTAAAACGCCGACACTGACAGTTTTGGAATTTGAATCAACTCTTGAGAGGTATTGCCGACGCTTCAGCGAAAGCTTTGCCTGACTGTTCCTAATTAAATTGCGCTATCCACTGTCGGGAATGAATCGCGGACAATAATAATTATACGCAAACAGACTAGAGTGGGCTCAGGTAATCGAATGATGTAAAGATCTTAGAGTATCTTAAAGAGCACCTCTGTTTGCCAAAATTTCTTTCAAAGTTTTCTCATTGCAGTAGGCAAAGAAGTGTTTGAAAATTAGGTTTTGAAGCCAGAGATAGTTAAAAATTATCTTAAATAAATGCCATCTACCATAATTTCGAGACTGAGCATCTCATCCTGTGTCTCATCGAGACCGGATTTAAATCAAGTAAACTACGGTATGATAATTATACGTATTTACAATTACTCTTGTTAATCTAAAATGTCTTATCAAAGGACACCAAAACACCGATACGTCAAAATCGGAGCAGAAGACACAACAGAATTGGATCTGGACACGTGGTCAGGGGAGACGGTTTCGCAGGGGGGTTATAGAGTTTTAAATTCGTGGAGAAACGGGTGTGGTCACAAAAAATAATCCAATTTGAGAATTGTTTTATTAATTGATTATCTTACTCAACAATTCTATGTCATGTTGTGCTTGGTATACATATTTAGTATTCTGATAATGATATTTTGTTTGGAAACTACTGTACCTGATAAACTAAATTGCAATGTTTTCAGATGATCACCCAAACTATATCAGTTTACAGGTTTGACTTTGATTTGCCGAAACATATGATTTAATGTGAGTGTCACACCACACACATGCACATACACCCGTCATGACGGCCCTTCAAGCGCTTTGGTCTGCAAAAGGTGTTATTCAAGACCTTTAAGAACGTCAATTTGGACAGTTATAATCTAGCAAAGTTGTGCTATCAAACGTAGTTCCATGATAGTGCAAACATTCAATCTTTTCGGGGTTTTTTATCAATAGACCTTGGTTTACGGGGAAAAGACTGCGATAAATACTGTCCGTGATCAGAGAGGTGACTATTGCCACTGGGAATGGAACACACTGTATGAAATATATCGTTGATAGGTTGGAATGCACATGTTTGTGCTATGTTGACATTATTGATGAGCGCTGCTGCAGATATGTACCTGTCTGTAATTTCCGGGTTATAATAGATTTTGTTGTGCTTTCCACGTGTTGTTGCTAGCTCTATAGTTGACTACTGTACAACAGTAACATTGGCGCAGTCGACAGGGTTATGAGTTCAAATCTCATCAATGCAAGAATAATCGTTGCTTAGCGCAAGTATCGGAAATCGTGTCTTCTCCACAGCACGTCAACATATTCATTGATTTTCACAGTGAGGATTGCGAACGCTTAATAACAGGCTAGCGAAGTGGAAAACATTGACACAAGCTCTTAAGCTCTCTTGATATAACTTTTTCTGGGCCACCTTGTAATAAGTGCACTGGCTAAGACATCTAATCCACCTGACCTAATATCCTTGATCTAATCTCACCATTTGCGATCTAGCTCATTACGTCATTTAACATCGCGTACACATGGTCACTGCCTCCTCTTGTGGTTGCCTTAGTTCTGATAGTTTCAAACATATTCTGTTCCTCTTATAAACATAAAAAGGGTGTTTAAATACATTAATTCTGAAATTGCAAGAAAATTGACTCATGAGCCAGAGAACATTACACGAGAAAGGTTATTGTATATGGTAATAAATTGAAAAGGACTCAAAACTGTAAACAATAAAGACGTACGTATGTCCTCTGGTATAGTTTTGGAACTCTATCATTAATTAGAGGGGAACAAGCAAGTTCGTGGGAAGATTTAGGCTCTTGTGGTAAACGAGATAATGGAAAAACGCCCCTCAAGGTCAAATGTAAAATAATATATGCAGGGAAATAGGAAACGCTTGCTATAGACAGACAGATTTCGATAATCTCTTTTGCAAAGAATCAGAGAATACATGGCACGAAATAAGAATGCAAATTAACTACATGACAGTGTTTACAAGGAAATCGCGGGCCGGTATTATCGGTCAGGAAATTAATATTCAGTAATGTTCAATAAAATATGAAGAAACAATACTAAGATAGCACGCCGCTTCAGCCTTGGAATAAATGTTGATTGTTGAAAACGTGTGTAAGATTTTCCTTCTGAACTTGAGTTTAACACTCTGTGGAACCAACGTGTTATCCTGCCATGATATAAAATCGTTGACGACTGTAAATAGCGGATCAACAACCTAATGGTTTCCTTAAACAGTCAACAACATAAATGACAATTGTCTATGCTGCATTGTCTGATTTCAACCCATTATTAATGAACGTACGTAATTAACAGAGGCTTAGTTGTAGCGGCATGCTGTCTGAGCGAGAAACCAGGGTCAATGAGTTATATAAACACGGAGGTCGTAAGAATATACAGTGTAGGTTAGGTATACCAATAAGTAAGAACATGCACTCCAGGTTAGGTAGACCAACAAGTAAGAATATGCACTGCAGGTTAGGTAGACCAATAAGTAAGAATATACAATTCAGGTTAGATAATTCAATATGTAATCGAAAACTAAGAATATTTCGAAAACTCCTTTAGATCTGTCGAGCTAGGCAGAAGGGGCGTATTTTGCAGTCGTGAGACCCTACTTCGAAGTTCGAGTAAAGTTCCCTCATGGTTCACTAGAATTCTTTACATATAAGCTTGCTCTTTATAACACCATCCTATTTTACAGCTATATGTAATATCTAACAAACAACGATGCTTAACTTCATAATCACAGCTTTATAAGAAAATAGTAGGTACAAATTCAAGCATCCTCTACCCGTACAATTTTTTCTCGGCATTGAATAGATAACTAAGGCTTTCGATAACTGGCACTTAACGAGAGTTGGAAAGGCACAGATACGAATCAAGGTAAATGATTTGTCTCATCCATTTATATAAGTAATGTGAGCTGCACGTAGGAGAAAGAGGTGGAGCACTTGTAGTCATCATTATGTGGTTCACAAGGCAGAATTGCAGCCAAAGTGAAGAATAAATAGAAGTAGGATTGCTACGTAGAATAATCTTTTGACGACAAACTGAAAATGTCCGTGAAAAGGTCCGTGCATTCTATGTCCCCAAAACGAAGACATCATGTCGATCATGTGTAGAAAAAATTCATTCTGATATGTGTGATAAGGGGTGCAGAGATGTGAGTGTTCTTAAGTGCTCACTTTGTGCTATTAGTGCTAGAACTGAAGTCTTATGTTTTTAAGTAAAATTCAAGAAATGTAGCCAGGTCCTTCAATAGCAATGGTCCTGCAAAATGATGCACTAAAGTACATGGCTTTTCTATGTAAGTTTGACTCATATTTGTTGATCAAATTTACTAATGGTCCAAATCATACCCTTCATTTTTAACAAAACAGGTTAGATGCATTGCTAAGATAGATAATGGCTGGTATGATTTCAGTTCTTGACGATGTAAAGGTCTTCGACAACAGACACTCGTGGCTTCATCCCTTATTGTCATTTTCATTCCAAGCGTTGAATAAACATTACACGTCTTCTTTTAAAGCTGTCTATTCTTGTATCCAAACATAAAGTTACAATTGACTTAAGAAACAGGACTTTAAAAGGACCTTTATTGTGAGGAGATAAAGACAGGAATAAGAGTTACTTTATATCTTTCATTACATAAAACATATTCTGCAAAGCAACAAGACAATTGTGATAATCTGACCTTTCACTTTCCTAAGAGGATGAACATACTTGTACTAAAATGTTTCTACTAAAACTATTTAAATCTTTTAGGAAATCATCAGTTATACCAACCCCTAACCCAAAGCTAACTCATACACGCCTCATTCTGTAATCCTTGACGTTATAAAGTTTTCACCCCCTTTGTTTTTAGTAAATAGCCACTTCTCACAGAAATTAACTTCTCTTGCACTTTCTCTAAGATATCAAATGTATTGTTCCTGATAAAATTTACTAATAA
Source organism: Chironex yamaguchii (assembly GCA_024741275.1). Lineage (NCBI taxonomy): Eukaryota > Metazoa > Cnidaria > Cubozoa > Chirodropida > Chirodropidae > Chironex > Chironex yamaguchii. The sequence goes on along the minus strand of JANTCA010028970.1, from coordinate 11,532 downwards.
GTTTCGACTCTTTGCAATCAAGCATTTATGTCGTCATCTTGTTGAAGTTTCTTGATCAAATATTCCTCGTAACTTTCTAAGGGGTAAATTTGTTGTCATGGATTGTCTTCAAGCTCTTAAACCAGATCTAATTTCGGTCACAATTAATTATTCCGAATACGTAGGTCAAACAAACGCTATGCTTGCCCCAGAATTGGAATATAATTTTTGCAATAGCACAGGGATAGTTCATATTCTAAATTTGTTTTGAAAATAAGTATTTTCAGTTTTCTTGGGTTGTGTGCTTCACAAGCAATGCTATCTCTGAATGCATTACCAAGTACAAAAATTTTGTCCGCCATCTGCCGATAAAAGAGTGAACTACAAAACGAACTATGAAAAGAAAGGCGTAATGAGGAGCTATCATAATATAGTACATTTTAAGGGAGAAATTTTCTTATCTTGTTGTGAGCCTCTCTCCTTTCGGTATTAGTGGAATTCATAGAAGGATTTTTGAAATAGGGAATGTCGTAATCTTCTTGTACACTGTATACTGTGATAATCTGTTTGTTTTTCATTCTGTTCCGACCTTTTCAGTCAAAAGACCAGTAGTTTTCCACTTTTTCCCCTCAATCCCTCTAAAAATGTAAGAGTGGTAGACTCCGTTCAACGCTATCATTACTTGTTTACCTTTCGCGACATCTTTATAGTCAGAACTTGACAAAGATCATTTTAAAGTTCCAGATTCGGCAAAAGAACCCAATACTGCCAAATACAAGCTTAATAAAGCTGCGCTATGATTCCTTGGACCAGAGCTTACTTAAGATCACAAATGTAGCTTTGAAAAACTCGTCGATGAAATGGACCCGGGAGAGAATAAAGTAGGTATAAGAGATGAATATATTATGTTCCACAATACCTTGGTATAACAACTGCAACATTATGGAGAAGTAGAACACACAAGTTCACCATTAATCTTAATTGTAGTGTTAAGCTTCTATGCCGACTTCCATCTGCAACTAATCTAAACGGTAGTTATAGTAATCTCGCTCATCACATACATGTTTCGTCTAAACCATGTTAACCCACAGAACAAACATCTACCACCTCCAAGCTGACAACATGAACTGACTACTGAGATTCCCTGTCTTATTTCGGTAATTCATCGCATTTGAAAGCGTCAGGTCGGAGCGATCCCCTGATTATTGATTGCAACAGCTGGACTTATTTACAAAAAATTGTGTATATCAGAAGACGTGAATACCAGAGAAAAAAACAGCATCTTTTATTCTCTTCAAGCCAAAACAAAAGTTTTAACAAACTGAAAGTTATCATTCCAATTATTACAAGATTCGATCATACGATCACGCAATAAAAACTATTTGAAGTAATGAAGAAATAAATCACATCCAGGATAATAAATATTTTACAGAAATCGACATATAGTATAATTGGTACTCTTAAAGCATCCTTTCCGCCGGGGGGTATAGTTGCCTTTCACGTACACCGGTTGATTGAGCTCCTAAAAGCTGATTAACTAAAGCCATTTCCGTGCTGTCAAATAATCCTGAGTACGACAAAATGGAAGTGTATCACTGAATATAATACCGGATTTTGCGCAAATTTTGATATTCTTCGTTCAAGACTAAATGCTTCTGTTTTAGAATGTCCTTAAACGTAGTAGAGTCAGTAGTAGAAATAAATAGGAATTTTCCTGTTTTGAAAAATGCAAATTTCACTTTTATTTCGCTGCATTGATTACTAAAAGTATTCTACCTACAACTTTTTGATTTCTGATGAGGTCCACCCATTTAATCTTCAGCACGCGTCGGTAACTCAGTAATTCGAAAGCTCCAATTTTCCTCTCATCTTCTTATTCTTCGTCTATATATCACCAAGCAACGGAGTAGAAAGTCATTTCCTAAATGAATGCCGAGTAAAAAATACGTTTGGATGTAAAAATTTCGCCTAGCAGCTAGTGATAGGCCTAAATAATTTATTCGCAGAAGGCAATACAGTGGATACAATGGTAAGATTGCCCCAAAACCTGATTCAAAAATGTCTGATATGGTCTTATTCATTTTCGAGTTATACCTTGTGAAGGCAATGTCTGCACAATTGTTCACTTTTTATTGACACCTCTTGCCCGAATGCAGATATTTATTTATGTATTTGAAACTCGTCGAATGAGACTCGGTCTGTTATTAACAGGCGCGCAATTGCAACATATTTCTTTGGGGGAGGCGGTGCGTTCAAGGGACCGAGTTTTTGTCACAACGGACCGATTTCTGGGAAATGGATGTTGTCGGGGCCACTCTCACAGTTCCGCTTTTACAATAAATGCACAAAACGTTTCTTGTTTAAGGGCATGCGTACTAATAGTCAGACAACAAATGCAAAGTTTTAACACTCACAAATATCTGCGGCTTTGATCAGTCTCAAGTGAGAATGTTTTGCTACATATGCCAGCTGCTGTCATCACAGAACGTATTTGCTGTAAGCTGAAGGTCTGGGCTCAAGTGATTGTTGAGTATGATTGTTAGAGAACTTAATTTCAAAAACATTGTCTCGTTTTATTGGGCCTAGTAGGAAAGAATTATACTTGACAAACCGGATGAAATGGTTATGTAATAGCAAAGGCTTTAAACGAAACGCTTCTCAGATAGACAACCCTTGAAAATTTCACATTTTGCTTAAATTCGTTACCAAGGTTAGCAAGGTACTACATTTAAACATAATGAGGGAGAAGAAGACAAAGGACGTGGATTGGTTCAGTACCATTTTTCGTTGTTTTTTAATGTTCACGTTATCGTCAGGTCTCATATAGAGCATATGATCATCAATGGCTAATATAAGGCCCAAAACTAGTAATTTAAAGTACATTTCAGTGTACCTACCTTGAGTGCTGTTATTGTAGATAAAGAATATAATTCACGTAGTCTTCATTAATACTTAAATTCTTTTATCTCCTCTTACATCTAGCCTACCAAATTTCTATACAAAGCTAATATTTTGGCCCATAAGCTAGAGGCAACTTCCTGCGACGTGACCTGTGGATAAAACAATGTTGTTGAGCTTTTATCTTATCATTAAAAGAAGGTGAGCTTTATCAAATCGTAACATAACATGTGAGTAATGACTGGCGCTCATAAAATAAGATTTCCTTGACCCAAGCTGTTGCCTTTTATTGAGTATATGCCAAATTTACATGAAAACAAGATTAAATTCTTTTAATTCCTGCACAATAGTACACGTTCAGTGAAGTGTTTAAACCATCAGATTTTAAGAGAATCGGCCTTATTATCTTCATCTTTCCTTTTAATCATTAATTTACCTTTGCTTGATAAAAATCAGCATTGACAATGATTAAAGCCTGATTAGGGGAACATTCCCAACTGACATTCAATGTTGTCATAATAGACAACTGTAGATATAATAGAATTCAGTAATAGAATTGTATTCCATATTTGCTTGATAGTTACGAGCTGTGTGGTTGTTAATTATTGAAATATCAAATGGAAAATGTTAACGGATGCATATGTTAATGATTAGATCCCAGCGTAGAAATAAAGCGAAAATATGGTCTATTTATATAGTCATTACTCAGACCAGTTTCTGACTCTATCTGGATGTGTTAAAGTACAGTTTATTTATCAGGACCAATAATTAGCTGAATGTTCTCATTTTCATTAAAACACAACATTCATAACTGCAAAGTGACAGTTACATTCTAGCCCAACACCACTATATTACTGTGAATCGTGTCCCTACTTTCGATTTGGCTTTACTACGCAACTTGGCTAAAGTACCAGTGCTTAGTTTCTTTTTGTTACCAGAAGCGTTGGAAGTGTAAGAAACCAGCTGAAGTTACCGATAATAAAAATGTAAATAATGCATCTAAAAGATATCAGTTAGCGTGAAAACTAAGAGGAATGTTGTCAAGTTGAAACATTTCAATCACCCGACGTTAGTCACCGTTAGCTGTCTTACAGGGGAGTTTCCAGTCTATTGTGTTTAATGATCTTTTTCTTAATTTGGTGCCTTATCGTTCATATTATGTTGCATATAGTAAAAAGGAGGTCAAATACACCATGTACAGGATATAGAACATGATCATACGGCTGCCAATCCTGTTTAATTTCTCAAATAAGGTACACAAGAATCTTAACTCTGGTCAACTTGCATCTACTCAGATAACTCGCGGTTTGTCCCTCATCACTGGTTACAATTATAAGCAATTTTTTTAAAGGTAAGATTGAATTGGAGCGTCACTTCCACTGGCCAACTTAAAAGCAAATCTCATTCTGGAGAGCCTTCCACATGCGCATTAGACAAGTGAAAACAAGTGGTAACGTATATATGAAATCCAAGTCTTCTGAAAGAGCGTCTGGTACGCAGCAATTTCTACTGAAAATTGAAACTAAGAAGATCTAAAAAACTGTCATATAAAATGACTTGTTTGTATTAATTAATTTTATTGTCTGTATATCAGTATACGTTGTATGCCGATGAAATGGCGAGTCAGTCGCACTACTGTGTGAGTTACTCACAATTAACTTAATGAGGCCATTACTTCTCTTACCAGTTTATGGAATTAGATGCCTTCTTAACATGATATCACCTCTGCCATTCTCCGAGCAACATGAGCAGTAGCCAGACATTTATAAATGATTAAGTGCTTCATGCTTGCTTTGGTTTCTTTGCAGTATTTATCTTACACCCAGTTAAGATATTTTGTTCCTCATCTGTGATCATGGAGTACAATTTACATGCCAAAAAATTTGAAAGGCACCTATTATAATGTAAGTACTTACGAGCCGTTCATGGCCAATTACTCACCTAGGCATACTTCAAATGGAAGTTACAGTGTTAAAAGGCAGAAAATAAAAATCGGGAGAGCATTGTCATGTTGATCAAATCTAGTAAGAAACTGAGGAAGAAATAACCAAATATAATCATTTTAAGCTTGATCTTGAAACCATGAATTTCACTAGGGTCCCTTTCATCTATGTTGTTAAGGAAACAAGAGTGCAAAAGGGCTGGAAGTTTCTTTGGGAAAATGCTGCTTACAGACTCCTTGTGTATTTTCATTTTTCAATGCCTGCACTGCTTCTCCATGACCCTAGTTATGATAGATGTAATCAACTTGATGCAAATTTTCACAGTAATATTTACAGGCTTACTGCCCACCCCTAGCACACCAAGAGGTTACATCAATGGTACTTACTAAGGCCCAGTCCATCTCAAAATTCTTGCAAATCTTTTCAGTATAATATTAACATGTGTGAATAGTCTCAAAACAGTACAATCGTGCTAGTTTATGAAGATAACCTAATCTTAAACAAATGTTACATAAACTGAATCAACAGGCTGATTTTCAGAATGACATTGGTGCATTGACCAATCACACACTTTGAAAATTGTACTGAGAGTTTACATAAGCAGATCATAAGCCTACTATAGCAATTATTATTCACAATCAGTTTTCATGCTTTTTAATGCAGCATTGAACTAGGTCATGCCTAGGTCCACTGTTAAATTTGATGCCATTCAGTACAGCTTAGTTGACCTGATAGTGTTAACACAAATACTTACAATTTAGAAAATTTTGTCTCAACATAATTTGAGACAACACTGCAATATCTGGACCAATGCTGATTAGGAATTTGTTGATTTTCTATATGTGATGGTGGCCTGTTCATCAGTGCAGCCAACTCCATGCTTTTTTAAGTTTTCATTTTCATAATTGTTCTTTATTTCTCTGTTTTTTTCACCACTGTGTGACAGACTGCTTTTAGTATTGTTAGTTATCCTTATTGGATCTTTCCATATCAGTTTAGTCTCAGATTTCTTTACATGGAAATTTCTTGTCATTCTATTACATGCAAGATCCTTATACGCTGAAGATTTTAATCATCAGCATCTTTCCCAAAAATGATTGCAAAGTTACAAACTTCATAATTTTTGTGTACGTGCCACATCACTATCATAATCCTTTCTTCTTCAGTTGTGATAATCATAAAATGTATGGAACCACATTTAGGAAAGCATGATGGCAAAAGAGTCATACAAAAATACAAGAATACCATTTTAGCAATAGTAAAGAAAACAAATGTTCTCACACATAATAAAAATGTTATGTTCTGTCTTCATATTTCAGAAAGCTTGATCCATAGATGACAATATTTGTAGGTTTATACTCTACTTAACTACTGGTATGATCATTACAGGTGTATCATACACACTGAATAGCGTACTAATTACATGGGATTTTGGGGACACTAAATCATATGACTAGCAACTATCTTGTGTAATACTAGCTGTTGCCTAATCAAAGTAGTCACTTATTCAGATTGATACTTACTACATTACAAATGATACTTTAGCAGGTATTGAATTTTCAGGGGAATGGAACCAAAATTAAAGATAAAACTGTGGATTAAGATGCAGTAAAACACTGGTAGCTTTGCACATCAGTGGACAATGCATTTTCCTTGAAATGAGAGAGAAATACTCCCTCTAAAGCTGTTGCTGACATTGGTGAGTGTGTCATCTTCTGTGATAATTTGACAGCACAGGCAAATGTTGACTTTATGAGAGCAGTTCACCAGTAAAAAAGACGATTTGGAATTTCTGAAGTAACACATTTTTGGCAGGCTATTTATTCTGGGAAAAGCATTCAAATCTCACATGAAGAAAGAACAAAACATTTAGGCTAGAAAGTGATGAAAACATAGAGCTACAGCTTGGTAACTATGACTGAAAACTTTCCTCAAAAGACCACCATATTTTGATGACTAGTTGGGTTGGTGAAGCCTGTTAATAACATCTGAAGATGAGACATTCCTTGGTATCATGTACAGAAGTTTTGAGAAAACAGGGTGCCTTATTGCTGCTGATGACAGTAAAGATGAGGAAATTAAGCGAGAAAGTATGATATTCCTGTCCCGATTGACAATGCTGATTTCAATGAGGTAGTAGATACTTCTCTCCCAGATGAGGTAAGAAATGCTCCTGATGATGTTCTTTCCAAATATAAAATTATTGATGATATCGAAGAAAAACACGTTTAATACCATTTTTAAGAATCTGTAATTTTATAAAGTTCTGTGTTCTTGTGTTTTGATTAGTATGTAATGTATTGTGAAAATATTTCTTTTCTTGGTTTTCCTTCTGTTGTATAATTTCTGAAAAATGTTTTGGAAAAAATGACATCCACATTTTGGCTAAACAATAAGCAACTTAAGATCTAATCAAAATTTTAAGTTGCTTATAAAAAACTAGCAAACTTTTTTAACTTCTGTATCCTTTTGGTCTTGTTTCTACAGTTTATAGCAAAATTGGAGTTTCAATATTTTTGGTTAGTACTGTATGAATACCGTAATACAATTAAAGATAAGGGCCTATTGAGAAACGTTTGACACTATAAATTAATGACAGAAGGCCCAGGAAGCTTAAAGGCCAAAATCCAATACATTTTGTAGGAAATACAAGTATCCTGACTAGATCCTGTTTATCACTGATACTTTCCGTGATGAAAATCAAAGTTCACTAAAGTTGGGGCCATTACTTCAGTCAATAACTCTAAGAATGGGGATAAAGGACTAAAATAATTTGATGATTAGCTATTGCTTGTAGTAAGGTCGCCACCTGCTTCATTACATACAGGCTTCCCTTTTGTGAGCCCCTAACCACTGAGTTCGTTTAGTTATTTCTATGTATAAAGGAACGTGTTGCCAGCCAATTTACATGATAACAGTTTAGATACAGCCTAACAACAACAAGCTTAAGCAAAGAAACCAAAGTTTACAAAGTTACTGCTAACAAGGTTATCTTAACGTTCGAAAATCGCGCCAGTCGTCGTTCTGAAAAGACTTATACAACATCGAATCGACGTATAGGTTTCCATTTAGATGATCTACCTCATGTTGAAATATTCTGGCGGTCCATCCTGACACATTTAAATTAATTGGCCGACCATTCGTGTCTAAACCATTAACGATTACCTCTTTTGCCCTTGGCACTATTGCAGAGTAACCATCAACGCTAAGACATCCTTCCCTTGCGGCAACTAACGTCGGATCCATCACTTGAATTTCGGGATTAAAAACAAACATTTGTGGAAATAATGACATTCCATGACTACGAATGTGATCTGCACCATACAACGTATATGCTTTCTTCATATGCTTTCCATTAAACTCGACCGTTATTACGCGTAAGCCCACTCCGATTTGCGGGGCCGCTAAGCCTACTGCCCCTTTTTTATGTAAAACTTTTGTCATTAAATCCATTAACTCTTTTATTTCCTTTGAGAAGATGTACGGCACTTCCACAGGTTTTGCTCTCTCGCGAAGAATGGGGTCACCAACCTGTCTGACTTTAACATTCCTATCAGGGGACAAAACATCTGAAATCCAGGACGTTGCCCAGTCACTGACACGACGCATCCCGGTGCAAGCAATATCCAATCGTGAGCCCCTACTATTTTTACATGTTAAAAGCGAAAATATTTGGCGTGATCTAGGTAACATATTGATCTCCTTCCCTAGTGATTTGACAGAAGTTAAGGCAAAACGAGTTATTACTTCTTCTCTTTTCTATTACCGTCCTTTTAAACTGAACTCCTTTCCATGCAAAGCCTCAAGATCCATGTGTTTAAGGAAGATCGAAAGGGAGACCATGTAGATGGTTATATTCAGGTGACAACTGTATTTGTTGTACGTATGAAGTCTTATGGACCTTTATATCGTCCAATAAGTCAGGGCAACAGCTCCTATGTTTATTTGTTTTAACGTCGTTATACTTTAAAGTGTCTTTTGGTGTTTAACAGCTGTAATCGCTAAGGTGTGGTGAAGAATATAGACATTTGCTTCGTGATAAACATCTTGATTTGAATACCTGACATGGGACTGCCAGGGAGAATTTCTCTGCGGATGGTAAGACTGTTAATAATACATAGACTCATAGTACCCCAAATGTGCACGAGCACTGTACAACTTACATATTTACTTTTATGCACAATTTAATATATTGTTGTGGGAGATTCACCCATAGTCTGCAGTTTATCATGAGTGGATATTGCCACCATATTATAGTGAGCTACACAATTTAAGGCAATATTTGAAAATGGAGAAAAGTAAATTATATATAAGTAGACACAAGAATACAAAACTCTATGACTTGGGGTCTAGGAGTATGGCTTGCTGGACAATGTTTAAAGCTAACTGCTTTGCACTGATTCAAACAGCAACTTTGAATACCCAAGAGTAGAACATGGATTGTTGGTCATTCACCGAGACAGATACTTCATCGCTTTTGAGTTCTTATAATAGAAGAGTTTAAATGATTTGAAGAGTAACGTTCATTGCAAATCAGCCACAAACTTGTAGGAATTGAAATTGAGTCTCCAAAAGATATCAATAGATAGAAATCTGCTTGACTGATGGCATGCATCATGAGGTTACTTTTCAGTTTACATATTCATCAATTATTATTTTGAAATGAGTTGATATTGAGATGAGCTCTTTGACCAAACAGTCGGACACAAAGCCATTTCTTCTTTAAATGCAATGAAAGTTGTATTTATGTCAAGTCAATAAAAACATTTTGGCGTAACATGGATGACGACAATTCAGTTTCTGAGTTACATATTTGATCCAGTCATGCCCATTTAAATGGGAAGGGGCACATTGTGCCAGCCAAAATGCAAATTTTAGTTTTACCCTTACCCCTAAATGAACATTACAATCATTCATCAAAATTCTCCAGTAGAAGAATTTGTTACGTAGGTGATGCCAGGAATTTGGAATCTAATTTTGAAAAGGCTTTTACTTTTAAAGCATGGTTTGTCTTTAAGAATGAAGGAACGTACATGGGCTGTTACTTTCAGGATATGGATAAAGGTTAAATCACAAAGAATTGATATGTATGGTGCCTTTATAATTCTGGACCTGCTTACGTGTTACAAGCCTGACCGCCATTTTTAAGGTTGACCTGACAGATTTGATCCAACAAGGTCAGCAGCAATGCATTGTTCGACCAAAGAAGCAGTTTAAATAGCTCTATTCCTATTCCAGTGCAAAAAGGACTAAGTGTTGAAAAACTATATATATTTGGGTTTTTCTCGGCAGCTGGGTTCCATGAGGGGTTTCACTTTAAAATGGTTCTCGTACAATATTTCCTGAATAGTTTCCAGAATGCTTTCCATTGTGTGATTAAGGCCAAAAGTCTGTGAATGGGTTGTTCATTTTCTGCAAAAGGGAGAATTATTTAGCATATTATTTGTTATGCATTAGCCCAATGGCACTGCAACATTTTCCTTGGTTTACTTTAGTAGAACACTATATATCTCTTGCCTAAGGCCAAGACACAATAAATATCCATGATCATAACCATGAGCTATTATGAAGCAACGTGAATAAATCATCTATACACAGATACTAAGATAGTCATATCCAAGGCCTGGTTTATAGGACCGTAACCTTAGCTTAATATTTTAAAACAGAATGATCTTATGCATTCTCAATTAGAGACTAAGGAATCAAGCTCTTTTACAATATACTTAATCTTTATTTTATAACATACCTAATTGTTGCATAGCAAGATGTATGTCGTAAAGTGTAATTTTTTTTGCCATATGGCTATAGACATTTTTTAAAAAATCATATCACAATATTAATAAAACAGGAAGCAACTCATCAATCTATCACCCCAGTGTGACCATCAGCAACATTTTCTCCTCAACAAGAATCCCAAGGTTATGGGTGTCACCTCGTATATGTAATTTTCACCTTCAACACCCATATTGCAGCAGTCAACTCCAAAGCCTCCCAAGGAATCAGCAGCTTAAAAGCCTTGTCCAGGACTGACTCTGCCAGGAAAAGGAATCCCTCATCACTACCTGCAAAAATTTCTCCTTCCTTGTCATCAACTATGGTGCTCCCATATGGTTCCTCCAATCCAAACCTCAAAATGCCCCAACAAACACAAAACTCAGCCCCCAGGATAGCCACTGGATGCCACGAAGTGACCCCTATGCCTCCTCTGCACCAAAAACCCATAATTCTTCCTATTAAAGAGCACACAGAGAGCTACCCTCTACTCCAAATATCGCAGGATAGTAGAAATCCTATTCCACCCAGACCTTAAAACCGTCCAAAGACAAATTCATTCCTACTTTTTAAAACAAGCCAGGAGAAGACTGGTCCCCAACCCTTAGCTTAACAACATTTCACCTGACATCCACCCATCAGAAAAACAACCTCGCAGGAAGACTAGGAGAACCTTGCCCAATACCACTCTGGCTACAGCAGCTTCATCAACACCTACCTCTCCTTCTTGGACCCAGCAGTGGACAACAGATGCTCAAATTGTAGCAGGTTGCCCCATGACATACACATCACAACTGCCCTCAAGATCCCACCCACCTCACAATAGAAGGCTTTAGCGATCGTTCGGGATCCCGATCCCGGCTGGGATAGCCCATCCCGATCCCGATAAGATAAGGGTCGGGATAAATGGGAGGAGAATGATTCAGACTGCTGTGATTAT
>JANTCA010028959.1:3049-21918 GCA_024741275.1 Chironex yamaguchii | reverse complement strand
TCTGCAACAATCACAACTAGTGAGGGAATTCTTGTGGGAAAAGCCCATAGCACCTCTACCCATAGCCCTTTTTGCTAATGATATCTTCATAAAACCACCACCAGCTAGAAAATCCTCGTGGGATATCCATGCTAATGATGTCAATTAGTAGAGATAATTAGAATATTCAGAGAACTTTAAATCCCATCTAACACTATTGGCTTAGCAAGGGATTTGTGCTTTGCAAGTGCTTTAAGCATTACCTTTGTTTTACAACACACCAAGTAATCTTAAAGGCTGAAATACACCATACATTTAAATGGATTCAGTGAAATGGATCACGGAAAAATGGATAATTTAAACACAAATGTTGGATGTGTTAATTGCTGTTTCCATACATTGAAACTGTAATTTGAAAAGTTGGACATGTTCAACTTTCGTCCAACTTTCTTCTACTGTGTGTTTTGAAGCCCTTCTAATTCCTATCATGTTTCTTCATGTAAGAGAAGCATTTGTGAATACTTTCCTGCTTCCTCTTGATCCCAAGTACTTTTTCGGGACCAACATGGCTGCTAAAACCACCCTATTGAGCTGACTGAGGATTTCATTAAATTGTGGGGGGAGCAAACAATCCTTTGGGATGTAACGTCTCCTATTTATGTGACCAGGATGCATGAAGTAATGATTTTCTCAGGTTCAACGAGTGTTAGGAGTAGATAAAAATTTTCAGGCAACATTCTTGAAACTGTTAGTATTCCTCATCATCTTTGAGCCAACATTCCTCTAAAAGAGTGTTGCCAATGCTCGTTACGTGGCTTAACCAAACAGATTTTTGCCTTCTCTTGTGTTTTCTTTCTCACTTATTTATAACAGCAACTACAACTGCAGTATTGGAATCAATGATGAAATAAGAGAATCTTACAACAAACCCTTCCATTGTATTGGATGACTCAACTAATTGTATCCAATAAAAGGGGCAATGTACCTTATGCTTAAGTCTTTCACATTATTACATTGTTTTGCTCTTGTCTGATGATCAAACAGACATTTAAATACTAACTACAACATATAACTTTCAAATGTTGTATTGAATACTGATGGTAGAAACATAACATTTGTCATTTGCAAATGGAGTCCAATATCAATTTCTGTGATGAAGAAGGCATATGGTCAAAGAAAAATGTATAAAATGGTAGAAAAATAACACAACCTTAAAATGAAAGGGGAAAAGGCAGACGTTTAGTAGCGGTTCCAAGAGCCATAACAGGGACAGGAGGAAAAAGAAGAAAATGCTATTTGGAAGTGTTGTAATGATGATGAAAGCAAACACTGTGTAGACGTGCAAAAGAACAGTGCACTAAGACGTATGGATGCTTCAAGACAAGACAGTAATAGTGCGCATAGAAGATATGGTAGCCATACCAGGAGCTAACAAAGTGCCAGCTCAAGGCATTCTCTGTTGACTATACTATTGACTCCAGTAATTGGATAACTTCTCATATAAGCACTACGTACTCACTCTAACCATGAAAACAGCAACGTATACCCAACCTCAAGTCAATGCCATTAAAATCAATAACATAAAATGCATCCATGTTTCTTACTTTTGTTTTTTTCTTATTGATCACTTTTGGATTTTTACTCACATTACTAACTTAAACATAGCCCATTACCATATCTTGATATATCATTATGATCAATGTCAGACAAAAAACATTATAGTTGACGTTACAACTTAAAAAGCATTACTAAACAAAACTAAAAGTGAGGCTCCTACACTACTCACCTTAATGAATTCAACATAAAGTTGGCCTGGAAATGGTGATGTTTGCCCATCAATCATAAGCTCACCATTCCTGATACTAAATGGCACATATTCATCATATGCAACTCCATATCCTACTCTGTCATATATATCTAAATCTTTTACAACTGTATGTAAGTGATTTAACCTGACATCAAATACCTAAAGTGAAAACAGAGAATATTTTTATGTAAATATACGACTAACCTCGATAATAATGAGCATAGCACCAAAACAATCAAGTAATTATCATTTGAGCTTGTATTTAAATGTATTGACATTCCAACTAACAAAACACAATGCACTCTAAACAAATTACCATGATGGTCTCTTCCCACATATTCTAATGTCTTTGGTGACCACTTTCTGACACCAGTTACATACCATCAACTTCCAAGTCTTGCAATAAGTATTTCCAGAATAACTTTCAAGGTATTAACTTTTGGCTTAATTTTGAAAGAATTTCCATGATTCATTTACCATTTCTTTATTCACATAGACTTACTACAATTTTAAGAGCATGAGACACATGGCATAACCTTTGGTTAATCTTTCATTACTGAAAATGGTAGCCTTTTCCATGCATACAACAATAATTCATGATTCACTATGATATAAACTACAGAGAAAAGGGAAGCTCTCATTACATTTTACATTGCATGTCTAAACAGATTCAAATGTCTTTCGATCCAAGCACCCTTTAACCACTCAACACCTGACCACAATTGTCATAAATTCATCTTGATCAACTTTACTAAAGCCAGTACAAACAACAACAGTGACACAATGATAATCAGGAAATTAAACTGTACACACGCATCTGTTTAAAGTACATGATTGTACATGTTAGCTTCTATGTGCACCTGGAAGAAATGTGGCACACTTTTTATAACCATTCTTGCTCCTATTGGGTCTTCATATTTATACCTTGTGAAACCACAAAGTGATCTTAACATGAACTTGACAAGGTGTGACTCCACAGTTAATCAATAACATTGCTTTCTAGCATTTATATACCCCTATGAAATGTATAAATCAATGCCTCAACAGGCACATGATGTCACTGACCTGTGTAAAAACCTTAAGAAAAGGCCTACATAAAATGTATTACAATAACTAGAAATATACAAAACAAGTCACAATTACCGACTTCTTTAGCTTAAACAGAAATTACATTGAAATTGATGGCAATATGTTAATTAATTAGCAATACCCTTTTTTAATCATCAAGACTTTCCAAGGATCAAATTGACCTCATTTTTAGTAAAACAATTTATGCTCCAAAACATGTTTATTTTGTTTTCCATAATTTGTCACTCCATTTCAATAATGCAGTAATAATCACAACTGGTCAAAAACATTCCAGTTCAGAGTGTTTTTCTAAAATGAAAGCAGGTCATACATTTAACTAATTTTCTACAACTGTTGAAATCACCAGAAACTAATCAAACGTGACTGGTGGTCTGATTTATTAAATAAGTATACCTCTATATTAGTCTCCTACAGGCAGGTCAGCACAATATCTGCCTTGAGGTTACTAGATAGCAATATTGAGCAGACCTCTCCAGTGGCAAATCAAAAATGGTCTTTTGTTGTTTCGCAAGAAATGAATAATTTAACAGGACATGATGCGGTTCCTGCCCTTCTGTTGCCTTAAGGTTTTGTTGATTCTTTTCTTCATGCCAACTACGTCTTATGCCTTTTGACAGAGGGCATTTCCTCTTTGTAATGTTGTCATCAGGATTGGTTGCCTTGGCTCTAATGATACCCACATTCCTTTTCTGGAGATCCCTGATGCTGTCTCTTTCCTAGACACAATTTCTTTGGTCAAAGTAAAGAAGAATTCAAATATCCTTTTTTACAAGAGATACTTTAGTCATAGATAGGGCATTGACTAAAAGCCTTACTCTCCCCTTGATATGCTCAATTATTAATACATTGACATTCTCTGTACCAGATCTGCCAACTTCTGAGCAAGGCCTCTCCTTCCCTGTAACACTTCATCCTCTACAGTTTGTTGCCAGCATAAATCCATTCTATGCAATTTGTCTTCCTCTTCTCCTTAATTTATATTTTTAATACCATATCATTATTCCTGTAATAACCAAGCATTTGTGCCCTCGTAAGATCAGTTTCAAACAGCATCCATAAATGGTAAGTAGTAAAGGATCTCCTATTGCTAATCAGTTATTGAAATGGCATCAACAAACGGATCAATGCAAAAAACCCCGAATAATAATCTTTTGTAATAAAACAGCATGAGGCAAAAATGCAACAATGTATCGTGGCCTAATTTTACCTTTGCATTGCAAACTTCAAAGTCAGTGTTGGATTGGAATTCACTGAAATACCAAAGAAGCTACTGCAAACATTTTGAACAAGGATTATTTAATGATATCTGCTCTCAATAATAAAATTATGTCAAATTTAAAGCTACAGTTTGTCTTAAAAACTAACTTTAAACATTGTGCATATTATAAAATTGTGGCACTTCGGTGTACTGCAAAACATCTCTTTGGCTGTTTTAGAATCTGGCACCTGTTTATAGGGATTGGGACCGGGATAAGGCAACCCTGGCCTGGATTAGTATCGTAAACAAACATTATTAAGGTGGTCAACTATGTTCATGAGGTCTTGAAAATGCTCATTGCATATAGAACCCAAAAGGTCTAATGCTGAAAAGAGTAACTTGCTCTTAAAGGCAGTATTAATTAACGGATGGTTGAACCCTTGATATCAAAAATAGCTGTATATTCCACTTGTTAACAATGGTGAATCCTAGATGCCTTCAAAGGCATTACTTCATCACCTGCCTATGCACTGTCAAAAGAGACCAGTTGTGTTTCATACTGCAGAACTAATTTGCAGTTCTTGAATATGAGTGACTAAACTAGTGTGGACAAGTATTTGAATAAGTTTGCCACCTATCATCTCAGTGGTAAAGTGATTGAGTGGTCATGGTCTGATCCAAAGGTTCAAGCGTCAAGTACCATACTTCTGCTAGCAAGAGTCACAACGTCTTGATGTGGTGTTCAATACCAGGTGGCATTCGTTGCAGAATGAAAATGAGATAAAAATGGACTTTAAACAGTTTTCTTTTCCTAAAAAAAGAATGAAAGATTGTAAGAAAAATCTTCTAGATGTTTTTTGGTATCAAAAATTTCAAAGAATGTAAATATCACTGTCTCTATCAAAGTCCTTGTCTATGAAATGAAAACTTTCATTGCTTTTGCAGACATCAGACTCCAAAATTTGAAAGGGTTTATCACTAGCCTGATCTAGATGATGATGATGATGGTGATGATAACGATGGACCCACCCATCATCCGGTGGCTTTCAAACTACCTCCATGGCTGCAAGAGTAAAACCCTCTTTATAAACTCAACATCAAAATCCAGAGAAGTACACACCGGCATGCCCCAAGGTTTGGTGATCACCCCAACCCAACTTGTACATTTTGGAACTTCCCCAACCACCTAACGATATGAATATAATCTCCTACACAGATGATATCACCATCTACACCTCCGGCACCAACCTTCAAACCATGGAAAATTGCCTCACTCAATGCCTCAACATCCTCCACAACCACCAACAACACCTCTCCCTCATCCTGTCTCCTGAAAAGTCCACCATCACCCTCTTCACCCCATACACCCAGCAATCCAAATACCACCCAAATGTGAGTATCAACAACTCCTGCTTCCCTCTCAACAAAACTCCAAAGATCCTGGGTGTCACCTTTGACACCCACTTCACTTTCACCCCCCATATTGAAACAGCTAATGCCAACGCCTCTCAAAGGAACAACAGCCTCAAAGCCCTGACTGGCACCACCTGGGGCCAGGACAAGAAATCCATACTCACCACTTACAAAGGCTTCATCCAACTCATCATCAACTATGGTGCTCCCATCTGGGTTCCCCACCAAAAATCTGACTCCAACATTGAAAAGCTCCAACGGACTCAAAATACTGCCCTCAGGTTAGCCACCGGTTGTCATAAAATGGCCTCCAAAGAACATCTCCACCAAGAAACCAAAATCCTGCCCATTAAAGAACGCACTGACCTCCTTACTGCCTAATACCTGGTTGCAGCAATGCAGCCACGCCATCCAGCTTGCAACAAAGCTACCCAACAACCCGCCCCCAGAAACAAGAAAGCTACGTTTCACTCCAAATATCATGAAACAGTTGAAAACAATCGTCACCCAGACCCCAAACAAACCCCAAAACACATTCACACCTATTTCGTTGACGATACTCGGAGTAAATTGAGCCCAAACCCCCTCCTTGACAACATCCCCCAGACATTCACCCATCAGAGAAACAGCTCACAAGGAAAGCCAGGAATATCCTGGCCCAACTCCGCTCCAGCTCCTTCACCAAATCATACCTTCACCACCTGGATCAAACAGTGGACAACCAATGTCCCAAATGCAACAGGACGCCACATGATGTCCCTCATCTCTTCAACTGCCCTCAAGACCCCAGCAACCTCATCATACAGGACCTCTGGGAGAAACCCGTTGACGTCACTGGCTTCCTGGGCATCCACCAGCAATAACAACAATTAGTCTGATCTTCATCCCGTGCCTCTGTTGCCTGCTTCAACAAGGCAGCACCAGCAAAAGGTGATTCCTCTTCAAAACAACTGATGTGCCCATCCTCTGATCTATGTCTGTCAAAGTTAAAACAACATGTCTTGAAACTCTTGATGATCACCTCATTTCACACTTCCAAGACCCATTGCATAAGCTTTTATTGGGGTGAAGGTTTCTAACTTTTCCTTTTGGAAACTTTTAAAAATGCAGCATTCAATAGAGGACAATATTCATTAGAGAGCAGTACTTTTTCCAAGTGTTTTCCTAAAAGTGTGGCATTCATGAGAGGAAATATGGTACACCTTGCAACATCTTGGGCAATTGAATGAAAAAACCTAATGTTATGGCTCAACCTAAGCACATGAGGGAATTTGGGTACAAGAAAAAATTGAATTGCAATTGCAAGGTTGAGCTAGCATGATACAACAAAATACCATGGTAAAGACCAAGCAGTAGATGCTTGGTATGAAGTAGTGTTATAAGAATCATGACATCCCTTGTAATAACACGTTTGTAACTCATGAAAATATGGTGCAAGATGGTCCATTTTAGCACAAAGCATTAAAATAGTTTTAAGATACGGAATTATTTTTATTTGAACGAAGTAAGAAGCTTATGAAGACTTACATTCTAATATTAATTTTGATACCATACATTATATTGGGTGGATGTCCCATAAATGATCCCCTTAAAAGTAGACACAGCACCATAAACCAAATTAATGCTACAGCAAGCAACTAGTCTAAATAGGGAGGAGGAGGGGGGGGGGGGCAAATCACATGCAGGCAGAACACATCCTGTGCTAGTAGTCAGGCTCCAAGGCCTTAAATACAATGTAAGTTCAGACACTATTACAATCTGCCATCTGGGTTAGGTTCGCTCCCTTGCCCCTCCCCAGGTGCCACCACCATCACGAACTGAATTAAGTTAATGAGACTCTGTTCAATCCGCCATTTTAAATGCGTTTTATTCCATCATGATCAAACAACCTTATCGCAAATTTCACGCCTCGTCGCGTAAATATTAGCCAATGAAGGTACTTAAATCTACCATAATTCAATTACCCACCAAGCGTATAGTTTTTATTAAAAGCTCTCTTTGTCAAAGCAAGTAATGTTAACTACCAGAATTGTTAAAGACGGTGGCTTGTGCCCAATTTTCTCGGTGGTACTGATATAACATCATACTCAACGATTCGCAGCTTACCACGTTACGGTCATTAAACCAAATCTAATGTGTATTCTATAAAAAAACCTGTCTTGCAATGGCTGTTGGCTCGTAAAATGACCAATTTAAAAATTCAAAATAGGCATAAAATATAATTTCGCAGCCATCTGATAGAGGAAAATGATACATTCACGAATTTTCGATTTTAAAAAAGTGATCCATCGTCTAGCCCGAGGTTTTTAGCTTTTACCATGACAATAACGCAATTTAAGTTTGCCAGGCGGCGCTTTAATCAGCATTCCCGAATCCTTATAAGTTTTAAGGTTTCAAACGGTACTTTAGTATCGTAAACGTAGAAGAAAACGTTTCAAATTCACTGTTTATCGTTTTGATATTTTTATGGCCAAGAGGACTTGCAATTCACATATGGCATAATACTAAGTGACCTAAGAAAGATACGAGTTTGCTCAGCTTAATTCAAATGTTTTGCGACTCTACATCTCGTAACTCAGTACAGCTTACCTGTAGGATTTGATATTTGTTTATCAACGACTTAAGATAATTCCTAAACTTAAATGTGCGTTTTAAATAAAAAGAACTGCTGACGTACAAATACTACACATGGATTAAACTGCGCGAAGAATTAAACTCTACTCTGCTCTGACTCACCTTTAGTTTCGATCCTCGGAAGTAAACCTCGCAAAATTTTAAAACAAGCACAAAATCACCTTCTTCTTTTATCGGTATACTGTATCCAAAGTCGGCTACGTGGTATCTTTCAGTCTGATATAAAATTTGGTCAGGTGGAGCGACCCGGCCCACTGTAATACTTTTACCATAGTCTGAACTTGTTCCAGCCAACATTCTGTCGGCTTGATAATGGACCCCATTTAAATCAGTATGTGACGCCCCACCGCAATTAACAGCATAAATAACCTCTCCTATACACCATACACCTTGAAATAAAAATGCCAACAACGTCAAAACTAGGTACAAAAGGCAAATAAAAAGTCTACTTGATGGACGCGTATATGACACCATTTTGGATGCGATCGTGTGGCTGATCTGGTCGACAACAACAGGTGGACAAGTCACAGGGAGCCAAAATGTAGCATCTCTCAGAAAAGAATGAGACCGTGCATATACAAGGTGGTCAAGTTGTACTTTTGCTCATGAAAATATCAATGTTTAAAAGAAATTGTTTTGGCAAAGAAAATCTGGTACTATTATATGGATAGGAAGAGCTTCACAACTTTTATTTATTTAGTTATTAAATTATTTCTTCATTAAATGTCAGATTGAATTTGGGATTGAATAAGGGATTCAATGATGGATTCAATGATGGATTGGACGAGTGATCCATTGTTTGATGGAATGATTTGTTATATGGTTCATCCTATCAAATGATACCTCTCCAAAATAATGCGAAAGGAAGCATCATTTTCTTTGAGATGCTATAAAGCAAGCAATGTTCTTCCTTGGATAAATAGCTACGATTCTAATTCTCTGTAAGCCATTTTGCTCGAGCTTATTAGTCAGTCTCTCTCATTAATGTTGGGCTGGACGGAGTGATTATTAACTCAGTACGACAGCTTGAAGCTGCCCTAACTATTTCTGTCCTCATTTCGATGCATCACACAACTCGTTTAAGCAGAACAAGTAATTGCTCTTATCAAGGTAAATTTTTCTGCTTTTTCATGAAAGGCACACACCTATCCAGCTAAGGTGCTAAGTGCATTTATTTATAAGAACATGATACTTGCTCAATTTTGTTGTCTAATTTATTATGTAAGCTCTTGGAATTAACAGATTACCAAGATCGTTTCACAGATTTTGTCCATCGGAAAACAAGGGATTGCATGAAACCATTCCGTTAACAACCTAGCGAATATATGTAGAGCTGTGACGTACCAGATACAATATTAGATCACTTTTTTGCTATCAATCATTAGCAATACTGGACTCTGTCAAGATCAACCCTAAATGATGCCAATTGTCCATCACTTTTGTACAAAAGAAAATTCATTTGCAAACTGCCCTTCTACAGGATCTTCAGTATATGATCGAAATTCCTCAAAAGTGTAGTGTTAAATTTCTTATAACCCACAAAGTTAAAAGTTTTTTTAATCGGATATTTAGAACTGATTTCTTTTCCATAGGGAATGGTTTGTTGTGATTACGTAAAAGTGTCACTTTGTGTAACTATGATGCACCCTTTTTCATTTTTTAAAACATAACAGGGCGCTCATGTATCATTCAGGGTTGATGTTGATTTGAAAGAGACATTAGAAGCATAGTAAAGTGAGTTAGTTTCAAAAGTTGCCTCACATGGGTATATATGCAGCATTCTGATGCTTTCCGTCAAAAATGCTTTTTCTTTTAGATTGAATTGTGTTGGCTATATTGAAAGCATGTCCTTCCTTGCTCTCACAACTTGTCTGAACTCCGTTTTCGAAAAGCTTTTGTGCCGTGATGGCACAGCGGATTGAGTGTTGCCTTTTGAGTCTGAGGGTTGCAAGTTCGAGCCTGGGTGGCTCCCACTTAGTGCAGCTACTGTGGTAATGCTCCACTCCTGAAATATATCTATTTTCTTCTATATATACCTTTTTTTCACACTTTCTCTCTCACATGCACTTTCTATCTCTTCCTTACTTTCCCTCAATCTCTCTGTCTCTATCTATCTCCCTCTCTCTCTCTATCTGTCTATCTATCTATCTATCTATCCATCCATCCATCCATCTATCTTTCTCTCTCTTTCTCTTTCTCTTTTTCCTTTTTATACGTCATAGAAGTATTAGCAAAGGAAAACTGACAGTGTGTCCAATACATATGCAGGACAATAATTGAGCCTTGACATGAAATATTTAAATTACAAATCAACACAGAACGTCGTTTCACTCTTTGAAAGTTTTGTTTTCTTGAGGAGGTGAGAAACGTCTTCGGACTGATGATCTCCAGTTGTCATTAAATATAATTATAATATTATAAAACTGGATGGCATAAGCATTCTTTGCTTGGTTAATTATCACCACCGTTAACTGTTCTTCAGCAATAATTTCTCAACAAGAGTTTCTTAATTTCTCATCAGTAATTTAAGAGGGCTTCCATGTGGATGGAATTCTAGTAAATAATCTAATCTTCTATGTGAAAGTTATTTTAATTTTGAACCGATTAACGGCAATTCATTCAACAAATTTTATTATAAAATGTTCAATGGCAAACAAGTGTTTGATTTGTTTCCTTACAGAAACTGCGCTTTTAATTAGAGGAAAAACAAATGAAGACCAGTTGAAACCAGATGCCAAGCGGTCAAGGTCTTGTGACCCATTCTCTTAAGTATAACCATTTGTTTAGTATTCCCACGAAAATCTAAATTCATTGAGCAAAAACAAAAAAAGGGCAAGGCTACATATGCTTACCTCTAATGATTAACTATTTGTACCTGCATGTAACTTCTTTTACTGGTTAGTAAGAATTCACATAACGTAGTTCATAGGTCTTGAAGTTTTTTATTGTCTTATCTTAAATACAAGGTAGTGTGAAAACATTACATCAGGTAGCACTTTTATTTCCGATTTAATATAAATTACTGTCACATGCATAGTTTCCCCTGAAAAACTTTCAATTTTTGTCTATTTTTCTCTGAAGGTTTTCGGTCACAAAGGTATCTACTTTCAAAAAAGTAGAGATTGAAATTTCACTAACATCTACTTAAGATATTCAAACTTTAACCAAATCAGTTGATACTAAATTCTTTGCTCGACGACGATATTAGCAAACAAGTCCATTGCACTTTTTAGTTCCAAACAGTGCTGTTAACATGACATATCATGTAATTGCTATAAGAAATGCTGCTTATGTGATATTGAGTTAGTGTTTCAAGTTCTCAAAATGATATTTTAAAATCCTACGCGGTTGTCATTCTTAGCTTGCATCTGTTCAGTGTATACGACATCGTCTGATTACTGCTAATGGTTAAGAAGAACGAACAAGTGGAAATACACAGCAATTATTTAGACAGGTGTCCTTGACGTCTTTTGACTTGACATCTTTACAACCAGACATACGTTAGCCAAGCATTAAAAAGATTGCAAGTTGAAGTGGCGTGAAAACGTTTTGATCAGAAAATGTCATCGAATCGGGCAAATTCAACGACCAAAGAAGAAATGGTGCTTTCACTTACAGAAATGGATATTTTCGTCACTATTCTTTCGGCTTTATTAATTGTAGTTGGAGTCCTTGGCAATTTAAGGGTGATTCATCTATTTGGACTTCGGAAAAGGAAAAAAAGCTCGCGCTATCGTCAACTTGTTATCATTTTAGGAATTGTGGATCTGTTCTGCTCCCTGTTTGTTCCATCTTTGTTTATTTATGGCACAATGACAAAATACAATCGATGGGATTTTGGTCCATTTGGTTGTAAGATTATACCAGCAATATTGTCGATAAATGTCACTGTTTCTCAAGGGATTCTTGTCTTATTGTCCTATGTAAGGTATCGAAGTATTATTTCACCTCTGCAAGAAAGTATATCAGGATTTGCGTTATACTGCAACATTGGAGCCATTCTTGTCCTATCAGTTGTGCTAGCATCTCCATACATCTATTCCCTTGAATTGGTAGTGGATAGCAGATTTAAGATCAACACATGCATGCCAGCTAATGAGAGATATACCTATGTTTTCGCTTATTCCATAATCAATTTATTGCGGGATGCTATAGCAACCAGTTTTATGGCTGTTTTTAGCTATAAGATGTCAAAAGCAATGAGATTTGATCACGGTATCCAAGAAGCACAAGCAAGTTTAAAGTTAACAACATTGCGTTCAAAAGCAAGAAAAGTCTTAGCTATGTTATTGATTGCTTTTAGCATCTGTGTCATTCCAGTGGACGTCTTTCAAGTTTTGGTCTATACCTTATACTTCTGTGGTATACAATTCAAGTCTTTTCATATTATCCTGGCCATGAATACTTTCTTAAATATTCTTCAAGCAGCAAACAGCGTTGCTAATGTGGTTCATACAACTGGAAGAATACCTGCATTTCATCCGTGTGGTCCAAATTGTTTTAAACGAAAACATGTCACTTCTCAAACGATAGAAAATATTCCCCTACGTAATGTTAATTGCACTCCATCGGCACAAGAGATGTAATCAGTTTTATAAATACCAATCAGAAGGTGTACTACTTCTTGGATATTTAAGCCAATTTCATGTTCCATATAGTGTTGCAATAGCTTGTAGGTAACAGTGTATTGATTTATGGATCAACAAAATTGTTTTTTGGTTTAATTTATTCCTAGTGTTAAATGGTGTTTATAATGTGTGTAATAAATCAACTTTAGAAATCTCAGGAGTATTGGATACACAGAGCAGAAGGACAGAAAAATCATTTTAAGGATAGAAATAAACAATCACAATTTGTCAATTAATGATGTCTTACTTAATACCTATAAAATACAATGCAAAATGACAACCTTGTGTTTCTATTGCTTCTTAACTTGGCGCTAATTGCAATCACATCTAACAAGGACTAGCGATATCTCATGTTAATTTTTCCTTTACTTTTTCAAACAACTCATTCGTATTTCCTAAACTGAAAATTTCAAAACGAACGCGAAAACACAATGAGAATAATTGACATTTTATCACTTCCGTATATATTTTGTTTTATGTTGCGTTGAAATTTCACTTACTTTTACTTGTATGCGAAAAAACATATCAATTGATGTGATCTGTCTTGATCTCTTTGACTATAAATTATTATTCTAGAGAATACAAGAAATGCTAATTATAGAGGCATGCAAGAAATGCTAATTATAGAGGCATACAAGAAATACTAATTATAGAGGCATACAAGAAATACTAATTGTAGAGGCATGCAAGAAATACTAATTATAGAGGCATGCAAGAAATACTAATTATACAGGCATACAAGAAATGCTAATTATAGAGGCATGCAAGCAATACTAATTATAGAGGCATACAAGAAATGCTAATTATAGAGGCATACAAGAAATACTAATTATCCAGGCATACAAGAAATGAAAAGAAACTTTTTCTCTCTCCTAATAAAGTCCGATATTAAAAGTGCAATATGTATATTGAAATCTTTCGTTGATATATATCTAGTCAGCAAAAGTAGCATAAGAAATGTGGAATTAACTGATTGATAAAACGAATAATTGAAATTGTTATAAACATGAAGCCTGCTGTAGAAAAGGACTCTCATAATTTGTTGTTAATGGAAATGGTACAATCCTCTTCTATTTGTTATCAGCAATATTCGTGTGCAAATGAAGCAAGCTAGGTTCTAGAAAGTTGTAAATTCTACTGCGCATTTTTGCAATAAAAAACAACAAGGAAAACAGTGCAAAATCTACAATATAAATGCATGTAGGATTTTTTTGTTTTGCTTTGTTTGAAAAGAAACTTCACGCATCAATAAATTTGACTTTTTCTATTCCATGTACTTTTAAAAACGTTTCTGTGTGTTCCTTCGACAGGAACATCCTAGCAAGTCAAGTATCCATCCTAGGCATTACCCATACAATTTGTTGATTAGTACATTTAAAACCATTTGACTCTACATAAACTGTATCAAAACACGACAACAAAATTTGATTTGTTTGACTATAAAAGCGTCAAAGCGTCAGAGCTACAATATATTAAGAAGGATATTTGTGATTCGACCGTGTTTAATAAAATGGGCCATTTAAAAATTGCTTTATTAAAAAGAATTAGATAAAAATCCTTTCAAATTTTATTAAATATTTTCAAAGCTACACAACATTTGTTTGAGGCATTTATCATTTTTATTTCTCTTATTTCTGTTTTGACAAAGACACAGTAACTACACAGAGAGCAACATTTCCAGCATAGCAGATATAATGACGTAGTGTGAATGAATCGAGCTTAGGGTCTGGCTGAGTTATTACCGTTGAGCCTTCTGAATACTAAAACTTATCTTCTTATTTTTGATTTAAAAGAAATTAAGCCGTGGGTTACCTTATTACTATGCGACAAACAACATAGTTGCTTGAAAAGATAATTAATTAGGTTGAAATCTTTCTATGTGAAAATTTTCTGCTTGGAGATATTTGCGACAATGTATTTGTATGTTATTTGATAGAAGAGAAACATACTTTAAAAGGAAGTAATTTCAAATTTGTCTAACCAAGCTAGTAAATTGGAGTGTTTCATACATTTTCCAGCCAAATTTGCTCCGTTCTCACCCAAAACGTCGGCACGTCTCGATTAAATGCATACGTTAACACCTGCTGGCTTTATGACCGGTGCCAAGAACGCTTATCACTATTTTTAGTATCATAAATATTAATTTTCATGACTCACAAATAATGAAACAAAATTAATGTCTAAAGAAGTATTTCAATGCACTGAAAGGTCGAAAGACTCTGCCATTCTACCTAGATCCACTCATGTTTGAAGAGGTATGTCTATCAGCCTCTACGCCATTTGATTTCAGACCACAAAGCTTTCTTCATTTATCACTGTTTGCAATAGTTCCAGTGAAAAAGAGACAAGATGTGGTTGTGTAACGAACAGCAGTAAAGTTATAATTATGATCACATGTACATCAAACTAGGATCTAGCAATTGCAAGTCGGATATCCTTCCCATGAACCTCAGCAACTGAATAGATGATGATCTGTGATTATCGTTATTATCCTCGTTTTCGTCTCGTACCTAACCTTCCAGATATGCTAACGAGGTCGAATTTTGTCAGCTGACTTGTATGAATTTGACTCTTTTTGACTTCAAACTATTCCAGGTCGTGTCAGGCTATAAAGATGTATTCAACACTGAAAATGTTAATTTCAGGTCACTTCCTTAAGATTAACAATATTCTATTTTAGCAAAAATATGACTAATGCCACCTGCAGCGATTTAATTTCATCTGCCGCATACGATGATATTAAAAGAGAACATTTTGAGTTGTTATGAAATGGTTGGTAAACCTATTTTGTCTTGTTTGGTACAAGACAATAAGAAACTTCAACATTTCTTGCATGCCATCATTTTTGGCGCCTGTATTCTGTTATCAAGATGCCTTAACAACCCATTGCATGAGATGCAGAAAAACTGTTGACAACAAAATCCGTAGCATGTATGCAGAGTTACGGACCAAAAATATTTGAAACAAATATGTTATTGTGCGTGTACGCAGTTCATACATTTCTTCTGATGTTAATGTCAGGTGGAAGTGGAGCCCCAACAAAAATCCAAAGATCACCAGGTTCACGATACAACGGTGAGAAGAATTTGAAATTTATTACTTTAAACATGACATGGAACATGTTTTGCAGCCGTCTTGATCATTATCATCACTGAAAATGTTGAGTGATAAATAGCTGCATTTTTTCTGTAGCCTGACCATGGAAAAGGATGTCTTAAGGCACAACTCTAAAAAGCTCACAAAATACCATCACAACACCTAATCATTTTGAAGCTTGAAATATTTATCATTGACACTACCTTTACCTTATAACAAAAATTTTGGGTTCATCAACTCAGGCTGATGCTAAAGTTAGTTTCTATATGTAATCAACATTTTCTGTCCTTAATGGTCGATACACTAATCTCGATAAACTTATGGCGGTGTATAGTTTTAATTGAGTAAAAATAATTTTATTACAAACTAAAGAACTTCTTAAGAGTCCACTTTTAAATCACAAGACATCAAGTGTTTATATTGTATCGCTGCCACTCAGTAGAGGATTGCCATTTTACCTTCTTTGACAAATATACATAAACAAAATAAAAAAGTTGGAATGTAATGATTTGTGTATTTAGCAATTAATAGCTTCTTATAATAGTTAGTCTTTGCTATCTATCTTCCATTCTGTGGCGTGACTAAGAATTTGTAAGTCGAAACCTCACCAATGGATCGTTTTCGCCTCAGAAGGTAAAGTTAGCCATCTCATACCTTACTGGGTATGATGAACTAGCGCTGATGTAATCAATTTTTTCGAATCCGTTAATGTGGTGATTCATTTTAGTAAAGTACTTTTATAATTGTCCTTTACCAACTATAAGATTGAAATTATTATTATCAAGTAAAATTGACTGCCATTTCGGCATTTTACCTGCGACCATAAAAAGATTAATATATTTTAATCTTTTATTAAGTCTAAACATCATGTTATGAGCTGCACAATAGCCTCATTAATTTGAAAAGACACTCCCCTGTTAGATGCATATAGAAATAGTAAAACTCTGGAGTAGACAAATAAATAAAGAAAGCTATTCTTTTCATTTCTTACAAATCCAATATCTGGAACATCCTTACTTACTTCCTTGCTTCAAATTGTCCCTCTTGATAATTTCTGTCCATACTCTTACATCTCTGTTTTAATGTTTTGCTCTGTACTCTCCTAGTCGTCGCTGGAGATTGAAATTCCTAGTTCTCCTTTCTTAAGTGTAATTTGTATCTCCGTTTCTTACTTATTAGTTGCAATCTTTATGTTTTATTGCTTTGCTTAAGGATGAAAAGTCTTTTTAAAGGTCCATACGTCTCTGTTTCCTTTATTCACCAACAGAGCACATTTATATATTAATTCGTTTTTTGTATGACGTCGAAGCTTAGCAAATCCACACAGTTTACGGAGAACACGACCTGAGTAGCAGAAGTAATCATTAGAATCACAAGACCAACCAAACAGCCATGGATGAACAGAGAGATCTTAGAGCTGTGTGACAAAAGAAGAAAACTCAAAATGACAAGAGACAAGAGCTCGTAACCGAAGGAACAATACGGAGAAGTTGACAGACGATCGCAAATACAGAGAGCAAAAGAAGGATGGTTTAAGGTGAACATCCAGAAGACGGAGGAAAGTTTATAAAAAACAATATCAAAAAAGCTTTCAAGATACTACATGGAAGAGTCAGACACAGGGAAGACTCAGCCAAGATCATCGGTTATAGAGTGCAAGAATGGCAGGCTACTGACTGAAGCAGAAGATATGCTGAAGCGGTGGACTGTACAACATACAAGTGACAGTGGATTAGCGTGTAAATCAGTGGATTGCAAGAGCTTCACAAACTAAAATATGTCGCCCCACACCTGCTTATACTGGAGAACAAAGTGATAAATGCCATCAGCACACTTACGAAGGAAAAATCGCCTGACTTTAATAATATTCCAGCAAAACGTATCCTGAAATGTGGAGATGAAGTGGTGAAAATGCCGAAAACTATCTGCAACAAAATATATGAGAACAAGGAATGGCCTCAGCCAAGTCCATTATTGGTACACTACCAAAGAAGAGAAAGGAAATGCTGCAACTACAGAACAATTCGCCTTATTAGTGATGCTAGCAAGGTCATGCTGAAAATTTTGCTAAACAGGCTTAAGTCACAGGTAGAGACACTACTGTCGGAAGAGCAGACAGGATACTGAAAAGACAGAAGCACTGTGGAACAGATTCTAAATGTTAAATTGCTCAGTGGGATTTACAATTTACAGCTACTGCAACTAACTCACAACTTCATAGATTTCAAAAAGGCTCTTGATAGAGTGTGACACAAAGGTCTGTGGAAACTCTTTGCAAACACAACATCAGCGATGATTTCGTCGACACTTTGGAGAGGTTATACAACTAGACTGAAAGTGCTGTCCTCTTTTACGGCCACATCGGCGCATGGTTTCGAACAACCATGTGCGTTCATCAAGCCTACTTTTGATCACTTGTACTATTCAATGATTTCTTAGAGCAAATCATGTCTGGTTTTCGAAGGAACCGTATCTATCGGATTTGCAGACGATAGTATTATATCCTTTCTTGTCATTTTGAGATGTAGTGACGCAGTACTTAAATCACAACATCCCAGTAGCTCAGTTATAAGATCATTTACTGGAAAGCGGAAGGTCGCACGTTCGGCGCCGACCCTGGAAGTACGACTCGTTTCTCTAACAAATAATAAATGAACTATCACTTTTAGATAAATGATAATATTACACCAGTCACAGTGGAATGATTTTGGATCATGTTTCGTCATCAAAATTGTCGGTTATAAAATTACAGTCGTTATAATTCTTTCTTAAGGCAGCCCTTCCAATAAAACGTTATTTGAACGGGTTTTGTGATGGCGTACCATTCCTGTTAATGCTCTGTACATTCTTCTGCAGTGTAGGCATGGGTAAATCTGTACTGTGGGCTTGATGCAGCTTGCTTCATCCTATTGCGCCTCGTCTTGTGTTTCCCGGTTCCATTCCTGTTGATGCTCTGTACATTCTTCTGCAGTGTAGGCATGGGTAAATCTGTACTGTGGGCTTGATGCAGCTTGCTTCATCCTAT
>JANTCA010028948.1:0-21920 GCA_024741275.1 Chironex yamaguchii | reverse complement strand
GGCTTGGATAGATAGATAGATAGATAGATAGATAGATAGATAGATAGATAGATAGATAGATAGATAGATAGATAGAAGATTACTTTATTTGGTAAGTCCCACTACAGATTAAAAACCTCGAGGCGAACCAATCGTCTTTCGTTTTGAAGAAGCAATTTTCTGGCGGAAGCCCCAACGACATTTTAAAAATTGCTGCAAACCAGTCATTGTTGCATCTGAACAGGGCTTAGAAACGGCGGGAGCCCCATAGTTTTTGAAATATTTTTACCAGGCAATGAACAGCAATCTCAAAAACTGTTCTGTGTTTTTTGTTGGGCTTGGTCTGTAATCAAGGGCGTCGTGTTGCCTATAGAGAAGGTGGCAAGCTCTAAGATTTTCCGCAAAAGTCCACTTTTTGATAATGGTTATCTTGGCTCATTAAATAATAGATATGTTTGGCACGTGACTTTACGTCTTCTTTCAATTTATCTAGAGTTAGGAGGCAAAAAATAAAGTACATTTATATAACCCTGGGAATTTGTTTTGATTTAATGCTTCGTTTTTAAAGCACAAGTAGTTTTCTCAAAACGATGATGTTGCGAATGCATCAATAACTGTCTCGTAATCAACACAAGACAACAGTTCATGCTCAACGCTAGTGAGCATCAATGCACATAGAGGAGGCTGACCCATAGATGATCGCAACCTGGGTTTAACTATCTTCAGCTTTGAGAATGAAAGTTCACACTTTGTTGATCCAATAGGTAATGTTACAAGTATTTTGTAAGGACTGTAGAGATTTTTATATGCTGTTTGCAAGTTATATTTTGAAGTATGTTTTCTCTCCAAGTCTTCTCTCTGCAAAATCACGTTTTTCTAATTCATGAGCTGCACAAAATTCTTTTGCTTCGAACAAAACATTTTGAAATTCGCCTGGAAGTTTGATTAGCTGTGATTGCGCTGTCTCAATCAGTATTATTGCTGTTAGAATGTCAATCTTTTCATACTGTAGATACAAGGATGCAGGATCATTGATGGCGAATATCTTGTGAAATAGATGAGCTGTTACGACCGAATCGAAGCAAGGTATTTTTTGCAGTAAGGCTTCTGCATCAGTAACTGTTTCTTTGCTATGCTCAGGTGTTAAGCAGTGCTCAAATGCATTTCTAAAGCAATCATACGGCTTGCCAGATTTGGCAAAGAAGGCAGTCTCCCGAGCTTTCTGATGTGACGACCATCGTGTTTTTACGACTCTCTGGAGCCTATGTACCTTTCCTATGCCAGCTTCTTTCTGGATATCTTGCAGAATGTCACTACGCTTTCTAAATGTCAAAAAGAAAGTATAAAGCTTCTCCAGTGTACCAAAGAGAACTTTAGTGGGTATAGAAGATCCACAGGCCTCCATGATGACAAGGTGTATCATTTAGTTTACAAATTTTAGAGAACATCAAAGCCTAACAAGTTATCTTTTGACTGAAACATGTTTCACCTCTATTTTTGCCGACAGCTAAATTTTCCGACGGAACTCTGAAATTTCCGAAAATCTGACATTTTTAAACCATGTGGGGCCATGGTCCTCCCTGCCCCCCACCCACGACGCCCCTGGGCCTGTTACAACATATTGGTTTGGCATAGCTGCCATGCTGTCTTCTTGACGTCAAAAAATTTAAGATGTTTATGAAAGAAGAGAGAAGGGAGTTGGCAAATCTTCTGGCAAACCATGATCTCTGCCAGGAAGATAAGGAACTCAAAGCCAGTCCATTTTGGGTGAAATGTCAGAGTATTTTGAAAGCTGGGGCAAAAAACGCAAAGTGGAGAAGGGTTTGGTCTGTTTAGGCCTTGTCATTTTACATCCCTTCAAATGCCAAATAGCTAAAGCGAAAGATCAAACAGTTGTCATCCAGTTTGGTAAGTTGAATTTGAAAAGAACTTTAGGCTTAGTTACCTACTTGAATAATAACGTTGTAAATACATTTTTTTGAGTTTTGTAACACTGACTTTTGTTTCAACCTGGCCTGCCCTTCTACTGGCATGCCTGGCAGGTAGAATAGTCGAACGATTTGGCCTTATTGTGACTTGCTTCTTGACTTTCTCTCTTTGATTTTAATTTTTACGGTGACAGCCTGTAGGCTAGTAGCTGAAAAGATCCTTCCAGATATGAATCTTTGAACACACTTAAACATATGAAACTCATGTATGCCATCTAACACACACTGAATGACTGTTTTCACAAATCTATGAACGTGCTCCCAACAGACCTACTGCTATGGTATTGCAAGTGACTTTCTTTTTCTTTTCCTACCTGTTTACAAAGCCCAAATCATTGCAGTACCACGTCTGTTCCATCATTTATTCATAGCTGATGCAACGATCTATTTTTTATCCCTTTATTGCATAAAATAGTAACTGCAAGGGTGTTTTTGGTAATCTGAAGAGCGTGGCCATGCAAAGCATCCTGGAAACTATGCCCCCAGAGCCCCAATTTTCAGCCACCATCTTCAACTATCCTTGGATCCGTGCCTGCTTTATAAAAACAAAATGCCCAAAATTTTGTAAATACTTGTTAAACTACCTATGCCTCAGAAGGTACATTTTTACGTTACGACCTTCCATATTCCGCTACCAAAATAAGTTGTATAACGTCTCCGATCCCCCAGTTTACACCAGCACTACTTATCTTTTACTTGAGGGCCAAATTGACGTCAAGAAATGTATGTCTGTGCATTTTTCCCTCCAGTACTGCCTTTTGTAAAGTAGAATTTACATGTGTGCGTCTTCCTTCTTGATGCTCAGTAACACATTTACACACCCAATAGACTCGGCAAGTAGTCGTATTTGTTACTATTATTTACTTGTAGGTAATAGCTGTACTGTTTGCATGAGTTATTTGATTGTTTTATAACATATATCTTCCTTTGATAACTACCTCCTCGCCCAACGCCCCCATTATTTACTTTTCTAAAGTAACATCTCTGTGTGTAATTTTTGTTGATGCTCACCATAGTATTTGCAATTCACAGAGGGGCAGAGTACTGCAGTGTATCTCTTAAAATGTAGTCATTATTTGTCGTATTTCCACCATATTTCATTGGGACATTCATTATCAAATGGGATCGTTTTCTGTTTCTCGGAACATACACATATACATGTTTGCATTTCATATTTTCATAACAATATCTATCTAGGTTTGAAATACATGAGCCGGTTGTTGCATTACATATTAGCATATATTACGAAAGAAAACCATAAAACACCCATATATTTATTCGATCATAAGCTCCTATGCATAACGTCTCGCCCATGTATTGCAGGGTGTTGGAACTGTGAAATTGTGTTGAAGTGAAATACCTTGTCTCTCTTTGTACTAAACATGTATCAGAGTCCATGCCACGAAAGACCCGGGGATCCATGCTCCCCCACTTGTATGCAAAGCAATTAATGTTTAAGCTGCAATAAGTGATGAAAGAAGAAAATAAAGAAAACGGAGAGCTCAACAACCAATATTTCTATTTCAGATAGCAATCCTGGACAATCTAGCCACAGCACATTGCAGATTTTGAGCTATGTAATTCAAGTTTCATTTGTAAGCATTGGCCCTTCCCCACCTACTTTCAAATCTGTGGCATTTGCCCTGAGTTATTTTCGTGTAAATATAAAGTATTCACAAAGCACAGTTGTCGTAATGGATGAGTGTGAATAATTTCAAGGGGGTTGTAACCCAAAAGCGGTTTTGAAATAGATGAAAATCTATAGCAGTATTAGTCATACAGAACAAATTTCCTATCCACAGAACTATTTGAGAATGACTTGCACCTCGCAGCTGACTGTACGTTTTTACAATAACTTAAATTGCTTGCTGACCTTTGTTATTTAGTATTTGTTTCAAACCTATGTTTTCCTCTAAGCTGTACTTACAAACCATTTGCAGTCATTACAGACCAAACTTCACTTGTTCAAAAATTTCCCCTGTTGCATTTTGCTTTGAATTTGGTTTGCTAAAGATTCGAAATTGTGACATATCTGGGAAACAAAGACACACAGGGTTGATCCAGATGATCCTAGAAAGCAATGGACTTCCACTACATCAAGTTACCTCTGTAGCTCTCATTTTACTAGAGACTGCTTTCCAACAACCTTGAGAAGGGGCAAAATGGTAAGCAACCTTAAGAACTTCATATTATTGATAAAACATCTGTCATCCATCTTTGTAATATAACATAAAATATGCACATTTAAATTCCATTGTCTTTGATTCTTTCCACAGAGAAGCTAGGGCTAGAGGGA
This sequence comes from Chironex yamaguchii, assembly GCA_024741275.1. Lineage (NCBI taxonomy): Eukaryota > Metazoa > Cnidaria > Cubozoa > Chirodropida > Chirodropidae > Chironex > Chironex yamaguchii. Next base: position 17,657 of record JANTCA010028948.1, on the reverse strand, counting down.
TTGGTATCTAACTACGCCTTACAATCGAAACGTAAACAGTGGAGAAACAAAATGGTGACACAGTTTTGGCAGGAATGTAACAGCCGCATTTTCAAAAACCAGATTAAAGAATCTGTATATTGTTCTTTGTGGCGATGTTCTCGAACTCCAAGGACCTAGGCAACAAGTTTTGCTCGGCAAAATTCGTCAACAATGTAAGATTTGTAAGATTTAATAAACACGACTATTCTTTTAAGTTTGTAAGACATGTTTTGAATATACCTTATCCATCATCAGTTACGGATTAAAATCAACATTACAATTATAAGTTTAAATAATAGTGGTATATTACAATAATGCAAAAGTAGAACATGTGTTTAGACAATAGGACAAGAAATGAAAGACTTAAAAGGAATACAGTAATCCAGAACAGTAATAAGCGGTAAATATAACAATGCACAAGGATGAAAAAGACACAAAACAAGACAGGAAAAACCAGCAATGGATCTATCTCAGAGAAAATTAAAAATTCGCATAGAAGAACTGTTTATAGAGATCGGGTTTCTCCCATGTGATGTGCAACGCCTCTTTGATTTTGAGGCGAGAGGAACAACTAGCAGAGTCTAAAATACTAAAACAACTCTCATCAGAAACCTCCCTACAAGATTCTGAACTCCTCAAATATTTAAATACATGTGAATTCCTTTTGCTAACCAAATGTTTCTGGACACGTCTAAGGTAGTGCCGGCTCATTTCACCAACATAAACGGAAATACACCCCACACATTTAAACTTATAAACAGTACGTGAACAAAGCGATTTGGCTATAGGGTCCTTAATAACAAACAATCTGTTTATCTTTCCCATCCTGGACCAATCTTAAGGAAAAAAATTACTTTTCCAATAAAATTCAAGCAAGAGAAAAGTGGAAGCATTGGATAGGTGTACCATACGCAGGTAAAGCCTGTAAGAACTTTTGTCTTTTTGTGATACTGAATTATTAAAAACTGCTGACATGTAATGTTGTCATCCATTTTTCTGGCTGTTTCGACAAAAACACAGCGAACTTGAAAGGATGACACGAATTTTATCAAATGCTATTGAATTATCACAGACCTAGCAAACTAAGCTTGTCTTTCCTGGATCAGTGGGGCAGGTTTTTTTCTGGGGATGTCAAAATCGAAACTTTTATCTGGTTCTTCCAATTTTTCTAGTTTTAGCGCTCATTGTTTCATTTTAACTACAATTTTCATTGACAGCTCCTTCCTGTCTGGCATTTTCCCTAATAAACTTAAAATTGCTAAGCTGATATGCTTGTTTAAAAAGCAGAAAATTCTGAGCTGCCATCTAATTATAGGCCAATATCTCTCTTATCTATAAAATATTTGAGAGACTAATGTATAGACGACGCTATAGATGCCTTGAAAAACATAACTTTCTTTACTCTTTACAATTTGGATTTCAAAAAAACCGCTCAATGGACTATGCTATTGTGAGTTTGACAGAAGCTGTAAGAGATACGCTTGATAATAAAAGATTTGGTTGTGGTATATTAATTGATTTACAAAAGGCTTTCGACACAGTTAATTATAGTATTTTACTCTCAAAACTTGAACACTATGGTGTCGTCGGTGTGCTCTTGAGTGGATTAAATCATATCTTTCTGATAGAAAACAATATGTTTCTGTTAATGGCAGCAATTCTAATTTATGTACAGTTACTTGTGGTGTACCACAATGTTCTGTACTGAGCCCATTACTTTCTGTCATATACATAAATGATCTACCAAATGCTTCTAGGAAACTTGCTCTTTATCTCTTTGCTGATGATACAACTATCTACTATTAATCTGAAGATTCATCTGATTGAATTGAAATAGTGAATAAAGAGCTGATATCAGTAACGAAATGGCTTGATGCTAACAAACTATCATTAAGCATTGATAAAACTAACTATTTTATCTTTCAGACTCCATATGCCAATATTCCATTTGAAGAAAACTGTGCAAATATGAAAGAAACATATTACAAGAGTTACGTTCGTTAAGTTCTTAGTTGTCCTTCTGGATGAGCATCTAAGCTGGAAATACCATCTCAGTGAACTCTCCAAAAAATTATCTAGAACATGTGGAATCTTACTCCCATTAGATGTTTTAATTTGCCTGAACAATACTTTGTTCCTGTCCTCCTTACAATATGGTATTATTGTTTGGGGTCAAACATATGCATCATAAATTGATCCCATTTTAAAATTACAGAAAATAGCTGTCAGAGCTATCTCGTTTAAGCCTTGCATATCTCCCTCTCTTCCAATCTTTAGGGATCTTAAACTTTTTACAATTTCCGAGATTTTTGAACTCCATCTATTAACATTTGTTTTGACTGTGTTAATAAAATCTCACCTAACTGCTTTCATGACTTGTTCTTAATCAGCTCTTTTGTTCGTCAATATTCCACAAGACATGCTAGTCGAGGTGATCTATATATTTTCCGGAGAAACAGCTTTCAATATTGCTTAAAATCAATTCACTATCTTGGTGCTAAACTCTGGAATACATTGCCTAATGAACTATGAATTGCTCCATCCAAAACATGATATAAATCAAAACTGAAAATTTATTTATTAAACAAGGTCTTCTGATAAATCTAAGTGGTAATAAAAATGAACAATTATTTAAATTCAAGTAAATTTGCCTAATATGTTAGAGTAGGAAGGACTCTCTGCTCGATTAGTTTACCTATTGGGAGAGCTCCTCCTTTAAGTGATTCCCTGCATGCAATTCATTTAACCCCTCATATTCTCTATTGTGTAAATTTCCTTGTATTATTGTAGTAATTTTTTCCTCTAAAAACGTTATTTCAGTAAATAGTCTTAAACCAAATAGGTCTCATTTTAAATGGGCTTGATTTTTACATTCTAAAAAGAGCACTGTAATCAAATTTGGAGAACAAAGCACTAAAGCACGTAAAAATCTACGAAAAGAAACTGAAGTACCTCACTGGGAATGCAGTTCTTCCTTTTACTTCTTCAGAATTGTTACAAAATTATCGTTCTTAAAACTGACGTTAGAGCAACAGGAGGTGCTTAAGTTTGGACTTACACATTCAGTTTGTCCACCATCTATCAATAAGACGAATGTTTTTACTTGCTTTGAACTAACACATCGTTCAATGCTTAAAAATTTGATTGATCAAGGAAACTTTGGAAAATTTCAATCTGACCTCTCACATCTTGCTAACAGCTACGTTTCTTCCCTCTGACAAGGATTTAAAGAACTTCAGAATTTTGAAGAACTTGAGAAAAAACAAAGACATTGTTATTCTAGAACCAGATAAGGATAATGGAGTGTTAATTCTAGATCTTTAAGTATATGATTTTTGTATATCTAGCTTAATTTCTGATAGCATAAAGTTTAAGAAATTTGATTAGGTTTACTTTTATTGTATGGAGATTGTATTTATTGTACTCAACAATTTTCATGCTTCATATTTTTACAAAAAAATTTAATTTGAATGGAATCATTGATATAATTGTTTACCTATATTGTTTTACTGGTATAGCGTAGAATATGAATTTAAAGACTCTTAGAATTATATGTAACTAACTGAAGATGACTGAAGTTCAGTCGAAACATGTCTTTTAAACTGCAGAATATCAAATTATTTTTACAATGCCTCGCACGTATATTGCTCTTTAGATCATTTAGTAAATAGTTTGTTTGTACTTCTAGAATAATAAATTCTATGTAGAGAATACAAATTATATAAATATGAACTGACGAACTGGTCCCTCAAGGATCTTTTTTCCATCTTTGTCCTCCAAGTTGCACATGTAGTCAATACTGCTAACCACATATGCCTTAAATCCAATATAGTTGTCTTTTGTAATTGGTGACTTAAATATTTTGCCAAATTTGCTTTTTGAATTTAAACATCAAATATATTGTTGATGGTCAATATGAATTCCGAAGTTGGCTTGCTTCCATGAAACTTTGGGTGCTGTAAACCTCGTAGAATATTTGTTGCAGTAGCAACAGAGAAGCTCAGTGCTTGTGCTGAAACTTTTACCTTTATTCTGTGATTGAACCACATACGTAACTTGTTTGCAATATGCAAGATACCCTCTTTCTGTACATTATGTAGCTCATTGCTATATGACCACTTAATTGGCTGTTGTCTCTTATTATAAATTATTCCTTAGTCAACTAGCGTATTGCGCGCCAACTTCAACATATGGCAAATGTCTAGTACAACAAAATGTTGCTTTGAAGGTCTTCTTGGAAGTTCTAAACTACCGTCTAGCTTATTTAGATCATAACAGATTGCTTGGAGCACAGCCATTATTTGGAACAGCCATCAAATACTACTGCTCTTACTTCAGCCCCCATCTCAGTTAATAAATTTATGGCCTCCTTTATTATCTGGGTAAGGACATCAGCATTTGCTTTGATTTTTAAAAAGTTCTAAAACAACAATTCCAAAGTTATGTCCTAAGGTTTCTTTGCAATCATAGAATATGAGCTCTCGTCTTTTAGTTTCTTTAAAAGATTTTCAACTTTTTTTCACATCTAATGTTTTGTCCCTTAACTGATATTCTCCTATTATTTTTGCTTAGCAGAGCATGACTTTTTTAGATTCCTTGGTTGGTGATTTTGTATACTGGTCTTCTATTTTGACGTTTATGTTCACATTTTGACTCATCAGACCTTTTGTCAGTGACAATCTTCCTTTTCAGTGGTGATTTCGTTTTTTGTTTACAATGTTTAATTGGGAGGGATAATCAAACACTGTTGGTACTGCATCTGGCTTAAGACATCGTCTTGTAAGACTGGCAGAGTAGCAACCAAGTTGTGGATAAGTGAAACAATCATCAGTGAAATGGTCCCTGCAGATCACTAAACTTTTGGTTGGCTTCCAATTTTCCTTCCTTACAGCTCTAACCCATTCCTGGAGCAGTTCTGGCTTCTTAATAAAAAATCTAAAAAGAGATTTTTTTGTGATTGTGTCACAATTCAAGAGATCACAATGCCTTTCTGCTTTCACTGGAAACAAGCTTCATTAGTAAATGGTCTTAGTTTGTCAGTTTTTTCATCAACTTTTTGCATTATCAGTATATCTACTTTACTACAATTGTGTTATAGTGAGATATTAAGTGTTCTAAGGACATTACTTGTACATCATATTTTCTTTTTCATTCTGTGTTCTTACCAAAATCCTGTACAGAGTTTCAATAAGTGTGTATGTAGGGAGAGGGGGAGGGGTGAGCAGCTGCATCTATTGTGCTTTACATAGTAACATGTTGCACCAAAGAGGTAATTTATAGCCCATAATCCACATGTAATGTACATTTAATGCAGATTATATGTAGGTAAGCCATTGTAATTGATTTTTTCTAACCAGGCTGCTTATGCGTTTACTTTGAGTACTTCTTACATGCCTGCCTTCATTTTCAATCTTTGTTCATACAAGGTACCTGAGTTAATCATAGACTTACAGCAAAGATAAAGTCACGCACGTCGGCATAATAAATGGGAAAAAACGATCTTGCATGTTATCAATTATTGCTATGATTTTCAAGCATGAAAATAAAATACAGGGCACTTTTGCATGTTTCAAGAATTGAGCTAGAATTTAAATTAGTATAAACTAGCAGTGCAATACTGTCAATGCTCAATGTGGGGAGGGTCTTACATACTTCATACAAAGCCAAATGTTTACCTATCGATGGAAAGAAATTCTTCCAACATTTTGGCCTTTTTTTCCTTCTTTAGTCCACCTGTTAGTGTAATTATATGCTGGACAAGAAACTAGCATGACTTTAAAATAAATTTAGCTATTTTACCTGTTAAAATCGTCTTCTTAAATGCGATCAATGAATGGATACCGCAACTGTATCTGGAAACAATGTTTTCAAATTCACGCATTTCCCACGATTTTCTGCCAAACGAGTGCGGCCATTATGGAAATTTAAAAGTTGACGAGTTTTTTATCCCGCTGAGCATTCTAACCCTAGCTTCTCTGTAGTTCCCCCATTATCAGGCTTTAGTCGACAAATAGGTTACAAGCATGATGAGTTGTGCATCGGATATTCTCTACTATGGACTGCAGTAAATCTCTTACATGGTATGTTAGTCAAAAAGATATTTGCAGAGGATGAAATGACGCAAAGTAATAAGAACAACAAAATTCGTTTATTGACATCAAACTTTTTTATACCTCTAATTCAAATCTGTATTAGTACTAATTAAATATCATAAACCTTGAGAAAGGATGGCAATTTTCCATTTATCAAAATTATGCAACACATAACTCAAATAATCTTATTATATTTAACAATATTTGACCACAATGCATCAAAACAGCCAAAACGAAGACGTCTTATTCGAAGGTATAGCTCATGAAATATGTGAACTTGCTGAATCACCCAGAACTTGCTGCCTCAAGACATTAGGAGACCACAGGAGCTTTAAGTTTAGTTCCACAAGCAAAACGCCAAGATAGTTCAGAAAAAGTAAAACACAGGTACCTATTTGCATGGTAGTTGCAGTAAATAGCCGCTGGAAGATCCCAATTGGATACTTCATGTCATCATGTCAGCATGACACACCAGACACAGGCAATTATTATATCTGGAGCACTGGCACTTGTTTATGATACGGATGCCAACTTAGCATCACTCACTGATGATGAACTCTGCACAAATATCAAAATGGTGCCATAAGAACTAGGGGAGGTGCAAGCAATAACCCATCAGTTAACAAAGTTAGGTAAAAATGGACTCATTTTTTCAATTCTCGGTCTCTATATTCTGGTGGGTGCATTAATACAAGCTATGTACAAGCAATCATTAATTTTTGTTACAACATAGGAAGACTTGCCTGATAGCAAAGCAAAGATAATGATCTGATCATGTAACTTTTGACTTTTACAGTCCTTAAGTACGCACTACCTCTGAATTAAAATGTTTTGCACTTCTGTAACAGGTACTTGTAGTACTTGCTTTGTCATACTACTATGTCGCCAACTTAAGTCTACATTAATTTGTAGCTGAGGCCATGTAATTTCTAATCAAATTACTTATATATCAATTTTTTTACTTGTATATACATATAGCTATGCATATATGCATATACAGCACAAAGAAGAAAATGAGACACCATCAAATAAACTTTGACAATTGGTAGCTGTTGTAAAATATGAGTTACAGGAATTGCAGAGATGCTTTATGTCGTTGCATAATATAATTGTTCATATATTTCTTTATTATTCAGACTGGCCCATTGTTAACTGCTACAAATGCACTTTGACACAGGAGAGTCAGGAAACGTAATGGCGCAGGATGATACTGTGCAATTGACAGCAACATTAACAATGACAGCAGATACAACAAACGAGTGGAACAGTGCTTGGAGGTACATAAGCTTGACATAGTTGAAGTGCCAGATGTACAAAGTCTTTCTTCATTTCAGTCCAATGTTTGTGCCTACATTGCTGGATCATCATCATCCGTCTCCTAGCCCAAAAGCATCGAGGACAACATGTCGCCAGTGACTCATATCCAGTGTCGCTATCTGTAGCTGTGCCGAGCGCATCTGAGTCCAGGTTTTGACATTGTCTATCCTGTTCATCGATTGATTCGTCTTCCATTTATGCGCACACCATCTTCATCACGTATTGCCATCCTCATGCTTATCTCTGTGTAGGTGTTGAAGAGATATGGTGATAGGATGCATCCTTGTCGCACGCCTTTCCATTACGTACCCAGTCAGTCATTCCATATTGAGTTCTGACGGAGGATGCCTGTGCCTCGTACAGTGCATTCAAAAGAGCAATCAGATGGGCTGGAATGCCAACACTGCACATTGCTTCCCATAGTTGCTGGTATTTAACGCAGTCTAACGCCTTACTGTAATCAATAAAGCAGATGTAAAGCTGTTGTTTATGCTCACTTGCTTTCTCCATGAGGATTCTTAGATTGAAAATTTGGTCTCGGGTGCCACACTGTGATCTGAAGCCTGCCTGTTCCTGTGCTATCTCCTGCTGCAGTGTGGACCTGATTGCTGGATATGTTGTCTGAAATCTAACTGAGGACAAGTCTCCTCTATGATGTAAACAATATGTTCCTTATTTGCTCGACCCTCCAATTGAATATGGCTACAGCTACAGGCAGCTTGTCTTCACACTTATATCCTTCACAAATAATGGTGGTCTGATAATGCCTTCTAGATGTGTTGTCAATGTATTTAAAATTTCAGATAATGTTTTCAGAGTATTTAATTTTAATCATACACCAAGCTCCAAGAAAAAAACTCTTGTTATCAATGGTGTCTGCAATTCTTAGTGATGTGATATCTGGAAGATCCATGAGTAATCAATTATTTACAAGTACGTATTTTAATTTTTTTGAGGGAAATCATCGTCATCCACAGTTAAGAAGGATAGCTACAACTTACCTTAGATTTTGAGGTTACCACTTTGGGAATACCTACTCTTTATCACTCGAAGTATAAAAAACTAGCAGAAAAGTGTCATCTTATTCCAAGGATTGTGGCTCATGACAGTAAACATCTAAACACTTGAAACTGGGATTATATTTATCAAGTGGACAAAGCTTTTAACTTTAATTAAGTTTTATAATTGACTAAGTATTCTAGTGAATCATTACGTAGTTGAGTACAAAAAAGTGCTTACTTTTCAAGTCAAGGATGTTATTCTGTAAAGCACTCCTGCTATTTTTCAGATGCTATGTTAAAAAGTAGCAGGCGCTTTTAAACTAAGTGCGTCGTCTAACAAAATTGTGCCTCTTACCTTTAAATACGGAGGAAAGCAAATGGTAATACACATCCTAATATCCAAGCTGTCATTGGTTATACAATAGATGGTGTTTTCAAAGTAGTGTTGGTTTTCAAGAAGCATGGAATAACTGACTAAATATCATGTAGTAAAGCAGTGACTCTTACCTTCCTAGTGTTTATACAATCTACAGTGCTTTCCAGTCAGAAAATGTAGTTCTGTACAAAGTTTGTATGTGTATCTCATACCATTAGATTATTGTGATCCTGATATGTGCTTGTTTGGAAATCTTTATTCTAAGCATGGCATTCATTTCTTTATAGTATCCTGTATATCCAGAAAAACATCTGAAATTGAAGTGAAGCAAGTCACTTTCAGTGGGCACCAAGCTCTTGATTTCGACCACCTTGACGGGAGAAATTCAATACCACAAGCGTAGTGACTCAACTTCGCAAATACAACAACCGCAGTCCAACCCATTCAGCAGGCATGGGTAACACGACTGCTGACGTACGTGTCTAGTGTTGTCCTAAGGCAAAGTTTTCTACGTATAAATATCCCTGTTTTCTGTAATTTTTCCACAAAAGCTTGTTTCTTCTTTCCTTTTCGAAAAATGTATATATAAAGTTGCCTGTGCACAAATACAAATTCTGTTTATTTCATCTCCTGTTTCATGTCACATCATTTGGGTGACTATATTCTACAAGTCTTTATGTGAAGTCTTTATAGAGTTAAATGTATAAGCACTCTATAATTGATGATGATAAATTCTCTGCAAGAACCTTTTTCCATGTGACACAATCAATAAAGTAGTTAGTAGGGAGTATCTAATCAACACTACCCCATCATCCGTAGGCACATCTTATAGCTCGGTTCCAGCTGTCTTACATTGGTCCTTTTTCCATTAAAACAAGAAAGAGACTTGCGTACTTGGTTAAGTCGTTTTGTAAGGATTTGGGCATTCAGTTAGTGTTTTCAATTTTTAAAAGTTAATAGTATGTTCAGTTTGAAAGATCCCATCCCAAACAAACTTCGTTCACCCGTTGTCTACAAATTTTCTTGTACAGGCTGTAGTGCCTGTTATGTTGGTGAAACTTGCCGGCATACCGTAAATCTTGATACCTTTTTGTACCAATTTTGAGATACTTCAAATTAAAAGTATGCCTTGAATCAGCAAATATGAATGAGAAAGTACTAGAAATAGAAAACGTGCAAGTCTTAAATGTCTTCAAGATGAATGTAAATAGATCTTGGAAGCTGATTGCTTAAACTCGCACAACGAGAGAAATAAGAAAGTTTCACTGAAACAAGCAAAGTATTCTGATAGGAGTCTGTTACCACCTAAATGTGATAAAATTTAGTACAATTTAAGATAGTGTATTAACTAACTGTCTCAAAATACATTAATCTCAAACGTTAGCTTTTATCAAGAGTACCTTCAAATTTCAATGGATTTAATACTTTTCTGATGCAAAATCTTGCAAAGGACAAATGTTGTAAAGGGGACACGCTACTGAGAATCTAGTAAACCTTGACCAAAACTGCTACCTTGCTGAACTACTTAGGAAATCAAAGAGTAAAGTATTACAGTATCACAACAAACTGATGACTAAGGGTAAGAAAATGAAATTCTCAAAGGGCAAGTAAAATTACGTAAAAAAGAGTGCAGTTTTTAACATTTGTCGTAAAGAATTGATAAAAACCCAAAGAAGAGTCCTTCTATCTGTTACGAAATACTAAAGTACTAAAGTAGAGGTCTTTCTAGGGCACTTTTGGAGATCACGAAGTGTATGGTACTAAAGAGAAATCAAAGCTGTAACACTAAACACAGCACAAGTACAAATAAATGTGGGCAGATACTAAAATAATCAGGTTTTACTAAATCAGCATTTGTAACTGCAGATTCCGAGGTCAAAGTTGCAAGAACCGGTGGAAGCTAAGTCATTATCGCCTTAACGTTTTGATGAGGTCAGCACATTTAAACATGTTGCTTGTTATGAAACTAAGTATAAAGAATTTTTTAATTTATGAAGTAATAATAAGCCAGATTCTTCTACGTTTGTGCAAAAAATGCAGTTTGTATCATCGTATCAGCAAAAAATTAAAGTGAATCTTGCAGCACAGATATTTAGCCTTAGTTTTGCAGATTTAACTGTTGTTATCATTTGACAGAACATCGGTTTCAAGGATATGAAAGCAACTGCCAAGCTTACTTGCATCTTTGAACATTTCTTTGATATCTTACGTCAACGCTGTAAAACAAAAAAGGCACAATAGGAGCTTTTGCCTGATGACGAATATGCTTGCGTATCACCACAGATTTGTGTAATTCTGAGGATGCCTGTTTGACAACTGACTGTAAAGCGACAATATTTATTGGTGCAACCATCCATAAGTATGGTCTGCTAGAAACGGAGCACCTTATTTGTGACCAGGACTACAATGATACTCTGTTGTATTTACAAGCCAGAATATGAATCAGCGGCAGAATAAAAAATTGAAGTGTATGTTGGCAGTATGGTTGATATGAAGATATTATGACGTAATTGCTTTACAGTCCTTGGATAAACAAAATTGGCAAATTTAAATTTGTCATATTTAATAGATAAGGGTGGCTTACCAAAATCTGCTGTAGAAAAAATTTGTGAGAAGACTGAGAAATGTTTCCAAACAATTGCAACAAACCTTTGTTCATAGAAAGATTTTCCATGGAAGATTTCTTGGACAAAACAATTTGTAAACAGACTGAGCAATCCTTTCAAACAATGACAACAAACGTTTAAGCATGGAAAGACTTTCCAAAGAAGATTTCTTGGGCAAAAAAAGTTTATAAATGGACCGAAGAATGCTTCCAAACAATTACAACAAATCTGTTAACATGGAAAGATTTTCTATAAAAGATTTCTTGGGCAACAGAAATTGTAAACAGGCTGAGCAATCCTTTTGAATAATTACAACAAACTTTTTAAACATGAAAAGATTTCCCATAGAAGACGTCATGAACAAAAAAATCTGTGAACAGACCGAGGAATGCTTCCAAACAATAACAACAAACTTTTTTACATGGAAAGACTTTCCAAAGAAGGTTCCTTGGGCAAACACATTTATGAACGGACTTAAGCATGCTTCCAAACAATTACAACAAACCTTTTAACATGGAAAGATTTCTCATAGATTTCTTGGACAACAAAATTGTAAACAGACTGAGCAATCCTTTCAGCCAATTACAACAAACGTTTTAAACATGGAAAGATTTCCCATAGACAATTTCTCGGGTAGAACTACGTAATAAATTGATTTTATTTGATATTAAGTGAATGAGGTATAAAGCCATTGCTACTATGTCTCTACAATAAACGTTAGACAGAAGAATGTTCTCTTTTTTAAAATTAATTCCTAGCCCTTCTTTCTTCAGTTTAAATAGTCCTAATTCCAATTTAACTAGATGAGTATGAGAACCTGGATTTTGTCACTTGACAAAATATTTCTGTTATAAGTTGTTCATCGTAAACATTACTAGTCTCCATGATTCAAGAAGGACTTGGAACTGCTGCATTAATCTCAGTAAATCCACTTCAGTCTAAACTAAATGTAATGCATAGGAAATCAAAAGAAAAAAACTTTGCTAATCGTATTAAATTATCTGATATCAAAAATTTTGTTACAATAAAGCAAATAAAATAACAAACTTTAAATTCTTTATAATTATTCGGGAATTGACATTGATGTCAAAAGTTTGAGGATTGGGTGTTTGATAAAAAGAATCTCTTCTCTGTCTTGCAATTGTTTTGCTAAGCAACATTCTCTAACGCCAAGCTATTTAAGGACATTATCTTCGTAGGCATTTTTGACAGATTGTTAGTTATAATTTACAGAGAATTAGAGTTGCAGTCATTAGATGAATCAACTCAGGAGGGGAAGCTCTTGATAGGGCAGAGCACATTTGATGTAAGCAACAGCCCCATTCCCCCATCCCATATGCCCAGATGAGCAGTTAAAAGAAATGGTCTCAGGCGGAAAAATGGCTTTGGAGTATTAACAGCCTAGTGACAAACACTGGATGTTCCATCCATTGTGTTGTATTGTTCAGCATAAACTTTAAAAATAAACAGAGGGATGTACACAATTGTTCACAGAAGTGTCATGTTCAAGGATATGAAGCATAAACATAATAGTTTTTTCGAGTTTTTTCCTTTCACTTCTGATTTACCAACAATTATAGCCAAGGAATTTAATTGCTTCATCTGCTCGTCTGAGTTGACGGGACGCTGTTACGGACGGACTTAATTATGATCACAGCGGACGGACCTAATTATGATCGCAACGGACGGACCTAATTATGATCACAGCGGACGGACCTAATTATGATCACAACGGACGGACCTAATTATGATCGCAACGGACGGACCTAATTATGATCACAACGGACGGACCTAATTATGATCACAACGGACGGACCTAATTATGATCACAACGGACGGACCTAATTGTTAACAATAAACGAAGGAAGGTAGTATCATACCGGAGATTTATTACAATCGTTTGTTCTCATGACTGTGACTTCGTTGAGGCTGTAGCAACCTACTCCACTTTTGCCGATATTCTGCAAGGTGACAGCATTTTGACACTGACTCGCCCGTCCATCTTTTTATATCGTCGGTCCATTCCGCCCTTCAGTCTATGAACTGCCCTCCTACCTTCGACTTTGCCGAACATGATATTGCTTGCTAATGTTGCAGAAAGGCGGCTGGTGTGTCCAAACCACTTCAGTTTTTTTCTTACAATACGTTACGAATAACACTTTTTCTCTGCTTAATTTAAACCATGCCTTTTAAGCTGTCACAGTAATATGCTGAATGTGTTTATTTTTGCAATCAGCGTGCTTACACATGTACACCTTTATATAAATTTAACTGACTCTTGACTACTTATAACCTGTTACGTTAATGTGTACAAATATAACACTAAAAGTCCTCTGAATTGTCAACTTGAATTTTTCGCTTTTAAGATGTAATATCTTTGATGTTCCCACTTCTGTAATGAAAGTGATAATCTGAGCATACTCTGTGGTTAGTAAAATGAGTTTTGCTCCACAAAAACCTCCATTTTAATGCTATGACATCGCTATGTCTTTTCCCAGACAAGCTGTTCATTGCCATTGTTAATCACTTCACTCCTAAATCTCCAAGTAAACAGTGTCATCAACCTAATAGCTTCTACGCATGTGAAGCATATTTGTAAGCAGGTGCTAGAAATTACCCTCCAGAAATTTTAGGTTTTGCAAACATATGCAAGAATCATAGTCTACTTCCGCAGTGCCTATGATAAACCAAATTTATAGGCATTTAAACTGAATCATGGTAAAAGTAATTTCTTCTGCTTTAAATTTGGATTCATCAAATATATTCAAAAGCTATAGCTACCTGTTTTAATTAGATCAGGTAAGTGCTGAAGAAATTAAGTGAGTGTTCTTCTTGTCTGCGTATGATGATGTAGAATAATTGTGAATACTTGGATAGATCTGAATGACTTTTGATTTGTCAAATTGGACTCTTCCTTACCCTGGCTTTTTCTAGAACGTGGTGTGGTTTTAAAGAGTCTAAACGTTCTTAGATAAACCACCTGAGCTGGCGTGGATACGACGATGATCTCGTAAGTAAGTGGTTTTGTTCTGAATCCTTGTAACCACAGGAACATCACCATTGGTGACGAGAAACTGAAGAGAATTTAGTGACATATATAATTTACTTCGTTTACGTTTTGTGAGTGCACGATAAGAATCTTCTAACTTGAGTGACTTCTTCGCTAAATGGAAAACGTCAAGACCAAACGATTTGCTTTTCGTTGTATTTTGGCCAATACGGCATGAACGTACATCAAAGTGAGGAACCGATGAGTTCTCTACTTGGACTACTTTCTGATTTTTCCTAAATCTATTAGTAAGCCAATTTCAAACCTACTTGTCATATCAACAACCCATTCTGAAACTGATCTTTATCTAAACTATATGAATATGACGCAAGATCCTTGTCTGCTCGGGAACACTGACAGCTACCAAATTTGACTGGATGCTCGGGGTCAAATGGGTTTGATTTTCGTTGGAAGACCTTTTCAAGGCATTAAGAAGGCAATTATCAATAGTAATCGCAAAATCTTCCGCTAAAATTTAAAGTACTGAGGTATTTGTAATCACAAGCTTGCTTGTCTGAATGTTATTTATCCCATCGCAGTTTTTACGAATGATCAATGTTGTCTCCAATATATTTAACCTACGGATCATGACTTACCACATGGCTTATACCTATATCAAATTTTTTCCTTGTTTACTTTAACGATCTCTAAATATGCTGTCCAATGTTCCATTGTTCCACACATGTAAAACGTTACAACTCCAGTGATGGCTAAACCAATCAGCAATGCATAGTTGGTCTCCCATTTCCATCGTACGTTGTACCATAACGGACAGTATGCGTCCTCCACTAGTTATAGTCAAACTTGGTAAAAGATTGATAAAGTTGCTCTTGGCAATTTAAAAGCTACGAGGTTTTAGTGGAAAAAGTGTAATTTTGAAACTCAAGGTACAAGAACATCAACTGGAAGTCAGTTAAAATGATAAAAAAAACTATGTACCTTTATAATTAGATGGATAGGAAACGCGCTTACTGAAAAGGAAATTTTATTTTCAACCAAGCAAATATCTTCTTACCAAAAGAAATTCTTCAATTTTCTTCTTTGGCGTTGCTGTGGCGTAGTTAAGATATCGTAGTTCTGTCTAGTGATGCTGTGGGAATAATGTGGTCAATCCGAAAATAAAAAATATCGGGTTTCTACGATTATGTCAAACCGCAGATTTGCTGTTCTAATCATACCAGTCCATTACGACCTGGTATAAAGTAGGTAAAACGTTAATCTGTTCAGAGTACATAGTGATAGTTTTAATACCTCAAAACAGCTTTGCAGTGATATGCTATCTGTACTATCTGTACCATTAGAAGTCACTGATTTCCCATTATGGCTACAAAAATACCGCGATATATCTTGAATTTCCCTTGACAAAGAGCACTATACAGCAAATAAGTTCTTACTTATCTTTTGGCTGAATAGGAGAGCTTAATTAAGCCATACATTTCACATTGATGGGAAATGTTGTAAGCTGCTTTCCGATTTCTTGATGTGACAGCATCATTCCAGAGAATAAAGAGGCAAGTAGAAACGTTTGGTATATTTATCGATTGCCACTTGGTGACAGCACATGTATTCTTAAACAACATTGTAATTGTAGCAAGCAAAGAATACCAAGAATTGAAGTTACTACTAGGCGACTAGAGCATCGAGAAGGTGGGTAACTGGGCAATTTGCAGGACCCCGGCTACGCATGCAACAACCTGTCATTCAAAGTGCATTCTTTACCTTGCCTTACCAGCATGATAACAAAAGTGCAGAGACTCGTGAAAACAAGAGTTGTAGTCACTAACTATTCATAAACAGAAAATTTTCAGCTACCACTAAAAATGCTGCCTGTGTTTGAAACATTCTCCTCCTTAGCTGTTTTGATGGATAGTGTGCCTTATACACTCTTCAGTTTTTGTTATCAGATGGCTGTACAATGTAGAACTCAGTGGCTTGCATTCTCTAGAACCAAAGAATGTTATTGAATAACACCTACACCTTTCTAAGTCACTGATTTGGACAAAGTATGAAACTGGAAGCTATGTCATAAATGACGTACGACCTTGTGAAATTTCGATTAATGTAAAAGCCAGCGAAAGGCTTTAGAAAATTAGGAGGAACAAGATCAGACTGGCGTTAGGGCTGAACCCACGGTATTACCTCGCGGATAGATGTTATGACCAATTGGATTTTGCTTCTTAGATGGCGTGATTTTCACTATACCTTCCTTTGAAACAGAACGTAATCCATTGTCTAGCGGTAAAACAGAGCTTGGCCCGTTTTGCTGGTTTTGTAATATTAAAAGGCTGTTTAATTCATCCATGTATTTATCACGAAGATGAAACAGAAAGCAAGGGTAACCAATCAAGGTATCCGGAATCGTAATGAAGTGTCTTACCTTGCCACGTTTGTACAAACGAGGCTAGATCCCTGATATTCAATTTTCTGTTTGGAGGATAAATGGTGTAATAAAGTACCACCAAAACGTTTACACTACTTTGTCATGTCTTTTCCTTTCAGCTTTTCTTTTTGAGAAGACGGATAAAAAGCTCAAGAGTAACATCCAAACGATTTTCAAGTAAAGTTCCTACTAAGGCTCTTGCAAATCTCTCTCGTCATTGACAAGTCATGGCAAACAAAGATGAGATTGCTGTGATATACTTACAAGAAAAGTTTAGACACGGTCAGTCTGAATATCCAGTAAGTATATTTTTAAATTCATAATGTGCAACATATCCCATTAATATCAAAAGCTGAAAAACATGTGGGTTATAATTACCTCTTCAAGGTGTACTTTAAAGATTGCTTGTATACACAAAATCCTCCCAGACAGCAAGGGTGACAGAGCACATAATTACATGTTCTAATCCTGATGGTAAATACAAAAGGTCGTTAAACCTAACGGCTTAGTGCAGTATCCACTGATTTACACTTTTCTTTCGCCTAGAGTAGCAGTGGTTGTGGCCGTCAATACCTTTATTTATGCGATTTTGCAAACGAAACTGAGACAAATCTCGTTTTTATCCTCGCGTTTTTCTTACAAGAGTTGTACAGCGTCCTGGTTCCAACTATCCTTTATCAATATTTCATTGCCAAAGAGGATCACATTCCAAAAGTGAGAAAGCAATTCTATTTCTCCCAAAAGGCCAAGGCTAGGTGAGGAAAGTTTAGTCTCCCTTCACACCCTCACTCGCCTGCTTGGGGGGGGGGGGGGGG
>JANTCA010028937.1:0-15122 GCA_024741275.1 Chironex yamaguchii | reverse complement strand
TCTAGAGGGCTATCACATGCGTTCTAATGTAAACGGAAGCTTTGTTTTGCACTTTCTAGAGGGCTATCACATGCGTTGTAATGTAAACGGGGCTTTAGCCATGCCAGAGAATCAGTGTCATTTACAGTGTTGTATTAGAGTAATTCACATGATTAAGATTTAACTTAGTTCCTCAAAATCAAAATTTGAGTTAGCATTGTTAAAATCAGATCTCTTCATTACTTCGTAACGGTGATAGATGGATTACTGCTAAAGATATTGATCTCGTTCTTCAGTGAATATTAATCCTTCTCTACCTAGCAGTGCCGCTTCTCCAAAATCTCTTTTTTTCCACCAAAATAACCCATCCGACAAGAAGATAAGAAGTTGGACTTTATTTCAACATCTTTAAGAAAAACACAGATTGCATAAGACGCTGAAAATCCATGAATTAAAACCCGATTAGAGCGCTGTTCATGCACTCATGACTGTTTACAGTACTAACATTCAAATTGGATCAAATTTTATAATTTGCGAGCTGGAGGTACACAGTCAAAAATATTGTCTCCTGTTTTCACTTAAGGTCTTGTGATTGTGGCAAAGTTTCCAAGCTTTTTTTCCTTCTGTTCGTAATAATCCTGATCACCAAGTCTCTGTATCTGCTGTTTTGCATGACCAATCGATTAATCAACACATCACATTAATATGATCGCCTTAATCATAACAATTACTGTTTCTTTAATGTTAACCTATTCTGACCGTAAACGCGCTGGTTATGAAAGACTTTAGCAGAGCTGGATCATTATTTTAATTACAATTACCTCACCACGTCCTATGCCTAGCACACGGAAAAATGAATATATAAAAAGTAAACTTTGCAAATGTTTATGAACCCTTCAAGACATTAAACAAACCATTCGCAAATTCTGTACCAACTAGGACTAGCACATACGACATTCTTACAAGACCTTGGTTGTATCACCTAACATTTTACAATGGAAACGATATGCGGTACTCCCACACTCACACGATATTTCGGCTAACTCCTAGTCACAGTCCCTGCAGTCCTAGCCTTTGAAGTCCTACAAGGTGTTAGCCATTTGATAGTGAATAAGTTAGCTTTCGCGAATTTAAATTGAGACCAGGTTTTGTTTTCAACACTCCGAATGCAGGTTAGTTAACACTGTTAAGTTGTCGAGCTCGTATTCCAAAAATCAAATGTTAGTTCTAAGTAACTGAAAATCGTTGCAAGACGTGACTGATTATATGAGGACAGATCATTCGGGTTCAGTCGATGAAAAGAGCTAACATTGTACTCTAAGCGCAAAGGGCGTGGACTAGGAGTACAAGCCCCGCTTCTACTTCTGAACAAAGCAATACGAGTCTCCCTAAAAGCACTCTCTTTGAACGATTGTATAGATAAATGTAGGGTGTGATCAAGTTACTTGTCGACTACTTCAGTTAGTGACCAGGGTTAAATGTCTAAGAATCTTGTGACTATTTCTATAGTGGAAGGGGAGGTGTTAAGAAGACCCTAGTTCGACTCTCAGTTTATCAGCAAGCGAAGTTTAATGTTATCTCAAGAGAACTAGGGTTTTCTGTACGTTATAGTAAATTGAATAGCTATAGTAATTGTCACATTTGTTGGCATTACAGTTGGATTCTTAGCCAAGTTAAGTAAACAGATTTATCAGACATTCCAATTTCTGCAGATTTAAAGTGGAAACGTTAAATGAAAGTCTGTGTATTTATGGAGAAATATTTAAATTATAGGGGACAGAGTTGTTTGAGTTCGCGAAGAATTATATACATAATGACGAGCAGGTCCAAGTAAACAAAAAGTCCAGCATAATTGGCACCCAGAGAGGAGAAGGACAGGATAGCGAAGGGCAAAAAAGGTGGCAGAGAGATGAATTTGAGGAGATAGGATGGGAGTCAGCAACTGGATAGTAGTAAACAAGATCGTCAAGCGTAGAAAAAAAAACATGGGACCATCTGCACTGACTTAACAAGCTGAAATTGAGTGAACGAGTGGAATGCTGAATAACAACAGTAGAATAAATTATAAGTTACTTAAATGCATAACAGGACCATGACCTCAAAATAGTTAATTGGATGTTATCTTTCCACGAAAGAGTATGAAAAGTCGATATTTTTTGTAAATTTATCGTTTATCTTGATTTTACAACTGAAATCAGCTACCGGCTTGCACCTGTATAGGAAACGAATTTTACTCTTCGCTGTTGGAGTTCTGCTCATCGAGAACATACATTTGACACTGCCAGCTGATAGATAAAGCTCATTATGCATATTCAGTTTGAATATTTACACCCAGTTAGCACACAAATTCATATTAATTTTACGTGAATTTTATGGATAATAAGCGCTGAGATTTTTCTCTTGGTTTTTAGCAAAAGTTTCACCATTTGTTACTTTAAATAGGTCTGCCACCTTGCTTGTAAATATACTTGACATTTTTGTTTTGCTAGAGTAGACAGAAATATTCTTAAACGATAAACAACAGCCAAAGAAAGTACATTTTAACTTATTGTCAAGAAAACGTCTGAGGAATGCACAGAAAAGGGTGACAGCTGTTGTCATTGACAAAGTCTCTTAACAGATCATCCCTGCTGATGCTCAAGTTGTTGATCTGCAATAAAGCATTCTTGACAACACGAAAGGGAAATGCCTTAATGCCTTTAGCAAAAAATTTGTTGTCGTGATTCAATTACTAGTTTGCAAGACCGTCCGTCTTAACGTCTTAATGACATATATCCATAGATCCATAGATATGTCGCTTGTCAAATTTCGGACGAAGTTATAATCACTTCAATATCTTAAATTCTGAGCAAGGGCTCCTTTGTCCTAACAGTCAATGTAACATTTGCAGTGATGACATTGGGAATTTAAGACTGCTGTACAGGGTAATGCCAACACATATCCAGACCATAGCCAAGATATACTGGGGTCCAGTTAGAATGTAAGCAAAGTACTCGGTCAGGGGATAGTGGGGCCATGACCATTGTGTCGTTGAAGTGCAGCAAAAAAAAGCGACAGGATAAAGCAACGCATGGTCAGGGCATGATGAGGGCTTAATCAAGCTGACGAGGGAACTTAGCCAGGATATAGCCAAGGGACATTGGGGTCCAGTTAGAATGTAAACAAATACTCGGTCAGGGCATAGTGGGGCCATGACCACGGTATCGTTGGGAGTGTAGAAAAAAAAAAGCGACAGGATAAAGCAACGCATGGTCAGGGCATGATGAGGGCTTAATCAAGCTGACGAGGGAACATAGCCAGGATATAGCCAAGGGATATTGGGGTCCAATTAAAATGTAAACAAAATACTCGGTCAGGGCATAGTGGGGCCATGACCATGGTGTCGTTGAAGTGCAGCAAAAAATAGCGAAAGGATAAAGCAACGCATGGTCAGGGCATGATGAGGGCTTAGTCAGGCTGGCGAGGGAACATAGCCAGGATATAGCCAAGGGATATTGGGGTCCAGTTAGAATGTAAACAAAATACTCGGTCAGGGCATAGTGGGGCCATGACCATGGTGTCATTGAAGTGCAGCAAAAAATAGCGAAAGGATAAAGCAACGCATGGTCAGGGCATGATGAGGGTTTTATCAGGCTGACGAGGGAACATAGCCAGGATACAGCGCAGTAGTAGGGAAACTATGGTCCTCCAGGTCTTTATTTGAGGCTTTAGTTATCGTATTTAGATTGGTCATGTCAAGTAACCCTCTACGCTTTGACATATTTTGGCTCATCTTCACAACTGCGTGAGGATCGTGCTCACCCCATGATCACTGTGTTTTGACCTTGGAAATCCAAAGTCATTCGTTACGTCACTGGCCTACACAAACATGTCAATGTATTTCTGTGACAATAAGCTCAATTCTTATACCAAGTATGTAATATGTTGCTATAACACAGTTTACTGTAATCGTGTGATGAACATTCGTGATTTGACTTCAAGTTGTAAAGGACATGGGTGACCATATCATTGACCACGTAAATGAATCCGAAAGCGAGGCGGAATTGAGATTATGAGGTTAACTGGCCCTTCAGGTATTCAAGTTGTAAATTAAAAAATTGAAAACGAATGTCCTGTGTTAAACAAGAAGCGGAAGGTATTGTAAAGGGTAATTTGGACTGGCAAGAGGAGTGGATGGAAAATACATGTAGCCAAGCAAATTTTGTACATTTTTTCGTTCCCTTTGTTTAAAAAAGTTCGTTCCTGACTTTCCCCTTTACGTCTTACATTAGCCAGCGAAAAATCAGGGTAAAGGAAGAGGTTCCGCTAACACACCTGGGATTAGTCGCTGGTTAGAGAGGAAGTAAGGACGTAGATAGTACCATCCTACTGCTCCAACCGTTCCTGTTTCTCCTATTGCTCCTGTTTCTCCTACTGCTCCTGTTTCTCCTATTACTCCTGTTTCTCCTACTGTTCCTGTTTCTCCTACTGCTCCTGTTTCTCCTACTGCTCCTGTTTCTCCTACTGCTCCTGTTTCTCCTACTGCTCCTGTTTCTCCTACTTCTTCGGTTTCTCCTACTGCTCCTGTTTCTCCTACTTTTTCTGTTTCTCCTACTGCTCCTGTTTCTCCTACTGCTCCTGTTTCTCCTACTGCTCCTGTTTCTCCTACTTCTTCGGTTTCTCCTACTGCTCCTGTTTCTCCTACTGCTCCTATCGCTCCTGATTGTGCATCAATCCGCAGTGTTGTAGGAGGCGTTTATGATACATATTCGTAGAATAAAGCTGGATTGATGTCATCATATATGGAAAGATGTAGGAGGCCATGGTCGAGTAGCCATGTAAACTATTGCTTACTTGTTTAATTGATTGATTGATTGATTTATCAGTAGGTTGATTAATAGACTAAGACAAAAGTGTGCATTACCAAAGTTAGGAATGATAAGTTATGAATGATAGATTATAGTTTGTTGCTGTTGGTATTCCTAACGACAGAGACAGAAATCTGCGCCTACAGTTGCCTTTTTGCGTCATTTGTTCTTTGCAGTGTCTAAGACAATAAAAATCAATAGGGATAACAAATGGAGAAGACAGTATGTTATTTACAGTGATGTAGCACTTACTTCCGTAAACTACCTCTCATACTGTGCAGCCTTTTACATTGTTGTGACTCGAAGCCTTGTTTCGGCTAACACTGTCACAGAGTAGAAAACTAATTACTTTAACAGTAAAAGCAGCTAGTTACTAGCCATCAAGAGGAATGGGATTAACTTTCCAGGTTATTGAATATCCCAACAGATGGTTTGGTTTGAATTATAAGTTGGGTGAGACAACAGATATGCAAGTTTTTGACCTGAAAGGTCTTCAATATATGATTTGGTTTCAAAGACTTTTAATACAAGGCTTTGCGTTTGAGCTCATGTCCAGACATATTAAACTAAGAGAAGAATCGGCAAATGTCATTGAATTAAGATGCTATGACATCACTAGGAGTGTTTGTTGAAAGACTACAAAACGGGTTGTACTATTATGAGAAGATATAAGGCATGTGGAACCCACTGCGGTCCGGGACTTGCTTTTTGGTCACGGAGTGTACTATTGTGGTATGTCTTGGGGAAAAAATTGTTTCTGGTAAGCCCCCTTGTTTATTTTATAACTCCTCCCATCGTGCTTTGCGAGACGGGTAAAGGGAGTGAATGCCCTTGGATTAATATGATCAAAGAAATGAAATAACAGGTTGTAATTGGTTAAGGGGACGTAGGATGGAGGTGCTGGCATATCGGAAACACCAATTTGGATTAAAACCATTGTTGTTGACTTTGATAGTAGTCATTGTATATTCTCTGTGACACATCTCTAAGGTTCCTTTAATCAAGCTACAGACTAGGCTTGCATTTCTCCTCTATGTGCCATGGTTCAGCCGGTCATCTATCCGTCCCTTGTCAGTGAAATAAATACCAAAGCTACCATGAAAAGAGGGAACCAAACGTTTACCGAGGAATAACAGTGTTGCCCACAACTATCTTATCGTAGCAGATAATGAAAGAGAAGCATCTGTGTTACCTGCAGCTATCGTGAACATCTTTTTCTTTTTCGTGATTAATGCGAAACTTCGTGTACTTTGGAAAGAGTATACGTACGCTGGTCAGTCAAGTAATTAGTTGATGAGTCGATTAGCTTTCCTTTTGTAGCATAGTCATTACCGAACTTAGCTTATTCCCATGCCAGCGTTAGAGAATTTAACTGGGAAATGAGCTCTTTATGAGAGTGGGCTCCCGTTACCTTCTCTCGCCTATGGTATCTTGTTTGCGGTGACGCGGGTTCGAACTCGCCACCTCTGGCTTGCAGGATCGTTGTCTTCTTCATTATACCACGCCTGCTCTGATTAAATTATCAGCTAAAGTTTGTACTACACTGAATTGCGACCTTAGTACCCGACCGTACTACTGCAATCATGTGTTTGTACATAGAACACAGAGAACTTGTATTCAATACACGTTTTATAACCCACAGGACACTGTTATTATAAAACATTCGTTGCATATTTTTAAATATTTTGTTAACCCTTGTTGCGGTGATGTGAAGAGTTAAATGGTGAATACAATGCACTTTGGTCTCAGCTGTTTTGACCATGATAAATATTCATCTAACATAACTTAAGTCATGTGGAGTGAAATTATTTGAAATATTCTGGCTTTTACTATGGTGTACTTTGTATCTTTTCTTGCTTTCTTTTGAAAAGGTATTAATTGTTTAGGGAATCAAGGTAAGGCAACGAGGTAAGGCAACGAGATGTGTTTTTGACAATCTCGCGAATACTCGTTTAACTTCTCTGTTGATACGTTATTGGTCAAATAAAAGAACAACATTTGTGAAATTGTGACAGTCACTGCCGTTATCTACAAAAACACGAAGTAATTTTGTTTAGCATTTCCAAGACTTTCCAGAGTCACATCAAATCCACAAGTGTTTTACTCTACAATAAGCTACAAAATGTCTGTGTTTCGGCGTTACGTCAATAGAAGCCCTTGTAACGATTAACATAGATCACGAATATCTTTGGAGAACAAAAGTCTCATGCAGCTAAAAATAAAGACAACCTGGTTTATTCAGTAAATTGTGTTGAAGTTTGTAAGCTCTTTAGTGAATCATAAACTTTGATTTCAATGTGAATGGTAAAAATTGAACCTTATAAAGGGTAAAAATTCCTGATTATTGGATAGACAAAGCATCCTTCTACAGTGCAGAAGTTTAACTAAGGTATAGTGGAAGTCACCAGGCGATTTTAAATCGATGAATTTCAAAGACGTGTAGGTTGATACGCCTAAACAGGAAGTGAAAGAAAAAAGATTATTTGACGTGACGTAGAGCATGTGAATCACAGGATTCCAGCAGTTGAAGGATCAAAAGAACGCAGAACAAACATCTGCGTAAAACCAATTTGTCTATTTCGATATAGCATGGGTTCGTGTTTCTTTGTACAGTTAAATAATAAATTGTTTTTGGTTTAATGCGTCATCAATGCTGGCTAATCAACTAACATAAGTAAACTATAGCAACCGAATTTCAGGGCTGAAATCCTCTCTGTTTTGTTAAGAGCCCAGGTTTGCAGTTGAGATCCTGCTTTGGAGCTCAAGATGGTCGCTTGTTAGAACTTAAGATCCGTTACTTACTTAAGCTTACCCTACAGTTACTTCAGTTTGAACCTTGTAAAAAGGGAGAGTAATGCATACCTTGTCAGCACAGTGACATGCCCAGAAATTATACTATTGAACTAAAGTTTAATGGCAATGAATATTCCTGCAGATTCTTTTCATCTGTTGTCTCAGCAAGAAAGATGCCATGTTTGCAGTCGAGAGACTCTGGTTCGAACCTCTGGTTAGCGGATGGCACACCTGTACTTTACAGAAGACCATTCTTTTTACCTCTCACTCTGAAAAGTCTTTAAAGGTAACCACAATTGTAACGATATTCCCTCGTAAAATTGAGGAGCAGGTGTTTGTTTGACTTTCCTGCAAAGTCACGAGGAAGTATTTTGACGATTCACGATGTTTCCACGTACGAGTTCTTATTGATGCGACAAATATAGAAACGATTAGGACGTCATGCGTCTTGTTACTTAGTGTAGACTACATTAGCATTATCACGTATGATTACAAAGTGGTGCAGATAGAGGCATGCCTAATTTTTATTTCATTCACACTTTGTTTATGAGTGTTGTAGTTGTGTCACTTTAGAACGTCTTAGAAGGAAACGTAGTTGTGAACTTGCAGTGACAATCATCAATCATGATACATTGGTACTTATTTCATTTTTAATTTCTGTCGTCAAACAAAAGTTAAAACGGAGCCTAGAAATAATCATGGCTTCATAAATTTATTGAATAGTTTTCACAAGATGAAAAAACTATTTAGAACAATTCTGACTATGAGATCTGCCGAAGAAGTAAGAGGACACAATTTTGGTACAGCAAAGATGTAAAATTTCTAAAATTGTAATTTTGATAAGCTCCATGTTAATCCTGCTGAAAACTATCATTCTCTTGACAACGCAGTATAAACTAAGTTTGATTTTATCATTATTGCTTTCATTTTCAGACTTATCAGGCTTTGCAACCGCGTAATGCATTTTTTTGGTCAAGTACATAGAAAGAGTTAGGCTGAAATGTCCATACTTCGAGTTAACTAGTGTAGATACTGATAAATCCCTTAAATTGTCCAACTTTGGGCATGGAATTATGTACTGGTTCCAAAGTTGAGTAGGAACAAAATGCCTTTGGTGGTAGGTTTCAACCACAACAGTTAAGCAACAACGTCATATCCTGCGACGATGCAGTGCTAAATTTAGCATTTGTTACAACATACGCTGTTATGAACACTGAAACGTTAGGATTTTGAAGCCAAAAGCGCAGGTTCCACCTTAATGATTCATGGACACCTAGGTTGAGCGTGGTCTGGGAAAAGGGATTAAAATTAATACTGATTACAGGAAGCACAAAACTAGTCTTATTAGCGATTTTTAATTGAATTTCGTTCCATAGAAAGTTTGCTTGACGTTAATCGTAAAATTTGATAGTATGTTAAAACTATTTCTGTGCAGTATCAAAGCTTGAGTTGCCGAGGTGACAATCACAATGATTTTGAAACTGTTGCTGAGAGGGGGTGCGGCATAGAGTGTGAACTCATGTTTATGGAGAGCACGGAATAGTAGTTTGGATATGATTCTTGTCGGTTGAAAGATCTTCTTATTCAGCAGTTTGGTATAGAAATTATGTGACTATGAAGGTTATGATCTCATACAAGACTGAAGTCATAACGTATAATGTCACAAAATTTTATTACTTAGCGAATTTATGAAGTCTAAATCTTTAAACAACACCATTCTAAAATTATTTGCATATTTGATTATAAGTATAGTGTCCTTTGCAGAGCGAATGTGCATTCATGATTCATACTTTCCATAGGGTCACATGAAGTCCTTTCGCTTTCTCAAAGTCCATATGTAAGCCCAGTCAACTGCCATGTCAAAGAAAACATTAGCAGATTATTTACATGTACTTATGTCGACTTTCTTACTTAGCAGACAGAAATATTTTTTGTTTACTGCCACTGACTTAGTTGTCAGTCGCTTCAGTTATCCGCTAAGCAGGACAAGAAGACTGTTCTGTCCTCAGTTGGTTCTGTTTCGACCTCGCAGACATTTTAAACAACTTCTTTACAAATATTCTATCCGCGCTCTGTATTGTGGTGATCAGCATTGTTATGATGATAAGGCCTATGTCTTTACTAAAGACTTCGATTAAAGCTGTTACATAAGGCAATGTAGGAATAGCTTTTAAGCCTTGTTCTTGTATATCACAGGCCGTCGGCGACCGTCTGTGACCATTGCCGACGCAAGTGCTCTCATGTACTCTGCTTGTCTGCGATGACCTGCAATCTTCTGACCCATGGTGTCAAGTATGTCCCTTTGAAAACTTTCACGCAAACTCTTATTACTCATTTGAGCGCCAAGTTGAATGGAGACATGATCACCTACGGACGATGATAATGTTCTTATATAAATTTGCTCATCAGCGATCGTCGCAGACCATCGCAAGAAACAAACTTTTTGGTTCATCAGCGATGATCACCTATGATCGGCG
The DNA here is from genome assembly GCA_024741275.1 of Chironex yamaguchii. NCBI lineage: Eukaryota > Metazoa > Cnidaria > Cubozoa > Chirodropida > Chirodropidae > Chironex > Chironex yamaguchii. The sequence goes on along the minus strand of JANTCA010028937.1, from coordinate 5,026 downwards.
ACCTACAAAATCTCATTTTGTCATATATCGCAAGCATCGCAAGGCTGTCATCGGTGACGATCACTGATATATGAGAAGCAGGCTTTATTGCATAATATACGGCCGAATATACGTAAGCTGAAATGTTGAAAGATTAAGTGACTAATTCCCTCCCATGGAAGTATTAGGTTTCCTCTCTGTCATAAGATGTCTTATTACACTAATAGGATCTCTTGCATATTTTGCTATTGGAATTTCTCGTCATCGTCGCTTCAAGACTTCGAATTTAGCATCATGACAATATTTTGAAATGTAGAGCACTTGATAAAAACGGAAAAATTTTGAACTACGGGGTAATTGAGTATTCTAGAGCTTATATCCATTGAACTAGTTTGTGACTAAACCTCCTAAACTATTAGCACCAATGTTGTTGTGTTTCTTTCCGAATCTCGTGAAAAACGTCTACAACATAGCCATCACAATAGCATCTTTTAAACTCTATGAGAAATACGGATGGAAAAATCGAACATATCACAAAGTCATGCGTCTCTTCTAATGCGAGGTATTCTTGATCTCTGTCACCACTGAGGTCCGCTCGTTTAGACATGAATAGTTGAACCACATAGTACAGGGGCGAGCAACCTTTCAGGAGAGTAGGCCAGATTTCGTCAGGCTTTTCTTCTAGCAGGCCAAAGGTAACACGACAAACATCGACGATAGTCTAATAATGATAATAATGATGAAATTTAAAAGCAGCCACAATGTATTATGTAACTTTGGCTAAACTAAACACAACTTAAACTAATCAGAACGTAATAAATCGAAAATACTTATCGCTGCAAGGAAGTTAACAAAGAATGGTAATATTTCAAACAACTGAAAACTAATCGTTTGGACTTCTTTTGGTGTTTCGTATGTGACATGTGACATAGTTTTGCGCCTAGCTCTAATTGAAGAGTGTGACCTCCTTAACTGATTTCTCAAACTTGGATCTGAAAGTTGAGCCCTGTATTTTGTCTTGACATGCCCCATTTTGAAAAGAATTGCTCACAAAGGTAAGTTCTCCTGAAATAACTCGCACATAATTTTGCAAATTCCTCTATGTTGGCCAGACCCTCTTCCTTTGATACGTACAGCTGGTAAAAGCGGCCCTAGTAGGTTGACGAAGGTGGAAGGAACTCTCGAGATGTAGCTTAGAAAACAGCTTACAGCTTAAGACAAGATCAATTTCTTCATCTATGAATTCAGACGTATGAACATACTTTCAAACAATCCAGCTTTGACTGAAGACAGGAAGGACGGGTGTTATTTGCACTATATGTTGCTGTGAGACAGGTCTTAATTCGCGACTCTTCACAACTTCAGTTGACGAGGCGAAAAAATCGTCGATTAAAAACACGAGCGGCATTATTTGTGACATGAAAAGCATTGAATAGTTGTCTTGGTGATTTCAAGTTTATGTTCAGTGGAGAAGTCTAACAAAGTAAATGGTATTTGTTACAATTAAACAAGAAAATAGCGAGCATATCAAAGAACTGTTGTACAATTTTTGTACACAGCACACTAATCATTGATTCCATTATAACTTATTCCTGTGAAGGTGCGATAATTAAACCGTAAAAGTACAGTTATTCTTTGAAACCCAGGGTGTGTACGTTAGACGATTCAAAACTATTGATAAATTAAAGCAAGCAAACAATTTTGCACTGTGCTGCAACAAGAAAACCAAGTATTGTATTGTTTTGTATTGCATTGCATTGTATTGTATAGTATTATATTGTATTGTATTGTATTGTATTGTATTGTATTGTATTGTATTGTATTGTATTGTATTGCATTGCAGCATTGCATTGCATTGTATTGTATTGTATTGTATTGTATTTTATTGTATTGTATTGTGTTGCATTGTATTGTATTTTATTGTATTGTATTGCATTGCATTGCATTACATCGCATTGCATTGTATTGTATTGCATTGCATTGCATTGTATTGTAGCAGTTGTACCATACTGTATGTTGTTGCGTTGTATATTGTGGTGTTGAATTCATTGCATTGTGTTTGTTACAACGTATTGTGTCATATCGTATTGTATCGTATTGCCTTGTAAATATTTCATTACCCGTATGTTCAATATGCCAATATAAAACATTGAAGAAACGTCGTTCGCTTATTCTCCACCATTGCGTAGTTGGTGGAGAATAAGATAGCAATTTAAAAGTGAAGATGTCTGCTCACTTTCATGGATACGCTAATTGTTTGAAATGATCACAGCAACTCAGCCTATGAAGGAGTTTGTTAAGGCATACACATGGAACTTCAGTTTGTGATTTACTTGTAGTAATGTCTAATTTAAGCGTTGTTATTAAATGATGCATACGCTAGGTCAAGAAGCCACTCAGGAGCTAAACGTGGCAATTAAAGATCATTCCTTTAAAATAGAACCAGTAATATTTATTTTATGCTTATAAAGCGAATATTTTTGTCTGAGAAACTGATCAAAGCTTTCAAATAATTTTGTCTATATTCCACTGTAAAGTATTAGTGTATGTGTATACAGGTAACTGTTGTAATAGTGTAAATTATCGTGAAGCATGGTTTGTATAATGCAGATGTAAAATTCTACCATCCATTTGAACAAGAAAACTAAGTTATCTATCACAGCACGTCTTTTAACGTTTACGTTATGGAAAGGACTGGGCCGAGACATAAACATTGCATTGATTGGCTTTGGTTGTAGCTCTCGATGGCCACAAGCCTACAATGACAATGATAATCTCTTTGCTTTCTGGACCACTGTATGCGATTTTATGGCCAATCTTGATAAAGCTAAGACAGAGTAGAATAACGAAGACAAAGAGTCTTATACAATGTAGAAAGCATACTTATTTATTATCATACAAGCCATCGCAAACCCGTTCTGTACTGTTCACCCAAAGCGCCATATTGACACATTGAGACAAAATTTAAAGGATTCTGGGGCCAATTTTTTTTCTCAACACTAAACAAGAAGGAGGGAAATTATTCTCAAGGAAAAGAGCTCACCTCAAAGCAGAAGTTAATCTATGTGACCTTTTCCGAATTCTCTACACCACATAATGAAATTTACAGCCTCCTCGCACTCTGACCTTTGCTTGTGGTTCACATGTACGACGCATTTAGCCTTCAGGGATGCACGACCATTGTGTTTCAAGCAATGGATTCAACGCTTAATTGAAGTAACCAAGAGAACTTGGGAGTTGTTTTCAAACGTATTTGAACGCTTTGTACATTATTATCCATTGTTAATTTTTATTTTTCTGAAATCTTATAGCATAAATCTCGACTTAATAGACCTGTTGGTTTAAAAAGTGGTATATTTATATAAGAACATTTGTTATCCATTCTGCAGTCGTGAAATCAGGTTTCAAAGCTCCAATAGTTTCAATCATAACTTTGTTCAGTTGATTTGTTATCTAATTAACAAAATCGTTATAAACATTGTCGTACCTTAATGAAAATAACAATTTATGCTCCTTGAGACGGAATGAAGGAGTTACAAGTCAGTGGCTCTCCCTAGCTACAGAAACACTTGTCTAATTACAACACAAATTTGATCTCGAGTCACCCAGTCTTCAGAAAAGCCCAATCTTTCAATTCTCGTAAAATGTTCTTGCTTTTTCTACCTAGCGCATAAATATTTAGATTCTGTGGTTTACAATTAATGATGGAGAGTTGTCCTTTCAAGAGGGCGTTGTTTATATGCGTCATAGAATCTTAATAAGTCTGCAGGTTTTCTATGGACTTCGGAAAGACATTGGTAAATCTTCACGTAAATATTTTCCAATTTAATTTCAAGACAAGGAGTCATACCGTTGCTATAGATACAAAGTGTAGCAGTTACCACAAAACCAAGCTATTGTTGAAGCCACCAAGATAAATTTCAAACATACTTAAAACTGTAGAAAAGAAACCTCAGCCTACTTAACTTAATTAATGTCAAATCTTTCTGGCGTTGACGTATTGTAGGTTTAGTATTAAGAGACTCGTCTTTCTGTAGCACAGGAAGAGACAAGCGTCTTGGTTACCCAGTTATTCTCTCTTTTTGGCAAGGATGTACACTATTGTAATCAAGACGATTGGAGGGGATTTGTTTTTCAATAACCAGCTCATTGCTGGCATGCCCTGTTATGCCAACTTCAGTTTTGAAAATTTACAATGATTTGAGATACCTCGTCACATTTTTCCTGAATAGTGGTGAAGATAACTCTCTTACTTAAAGATCGTTGCAATAATTAGTTTTTGGTGGTTGAGAAACAGTTAAAATTTTATCATCATTTTGTTTTAAATTCTAGCTACTTTGTTGGCCGAAGTAAACTTGTGGTTACTTTCAGGGAATGTATAGTTGTACAACATATGCAAATAACTTCTTGCGTTCGCGCGTTGAATTTTACACTTGAAAGCACCTTGGATAATTCTAAACAGTCTAGGTTTATGATGAAGGTTGCTGTCAGATCTTTCGCTAGGTATTTAGGTCTTGTTAGTCATCAGTAACTTGCTGTTACGTGTAACTAAACTACACAGTAATGTATTTGCCGGCTTGGGTATACAGTTTGGCTTGCTGTTTGTCCATTTGTGTTAAGACTCGCTTTCTTACGTGGACGTCACGGCTGAATTGTGGAACCAGTTCATTTGTATTGCGTACGGCATTTTATTTGCCAAATATCTTAAAGCTTTCATTTGGTCAACATTTGTTCCATAAGGTACGCTCGTAATCTTTTCCATGACCTGTAAAGTATTCTCAAGATGAAACGACTGCACTACTTTCTGTGCCATAAACTATCTTATTCAAGGTGCAAGTTTGTCGTCATGGCATGGCCGGAGCATTCTAAATCGACGAGTGAATCATTTTCTTCCTCGCAGGTTAGTACACTTACGACTATCGTATTTCAATGGTCGGTAATAGCTCGTAGTGAGAGGTAGCTGTCTGTAATTATAGATAGATAGATAGATAGATAGATAGATAGATAGATAGATAGATAGATAGATAGATAGATAGATAGATAGATA
>JANTCA010028926.1:0-21925 GCA_024741275.1 Chironex yamaguchii | reverse complement strand
GGCATGCTTCCAATCCCTAAAACCTGTTCGTACAAATGATAAATCGGATGTTGGTGCAAAAACTCGGCATGGAAAACGTACACACACATCTAATTCAATCACGTATTCCAACCAGGGCCTCCCTTCAGACCATTATGCTTTAAAATGTCTGTCAAATGTCTCCTGTCCAAATCCATGTCTCCTGAACTGTGTACATTTTGGGTAATTCCACATGAAATCCGCCAGACCATCTTCCCATTATCCCACAGATTTTCTATAAGTTTTAAGCAGCAGTAGTAGGTATCTTTAAGACTAGCAATCCTGAAAATTTGAGCCTCTAACTTTAACTCTAATTGTATTACATATTTTAAAGTTTTTGCCTGAAATGCACTTCATGAGAATACTATGGCATAACATAATCACTTGTTCTTCAATACAATTCCACTAAGACATGTTATAGCCATGAAAATTTATTACATAGCATTTTTACGGCAAAGAATCCACAAATGGCTTCACCAACACCTAGAAATGAATTATTTTTGAGTCATAGACCAATTTGACAGAGTTTTGGCATGTGGAAAATATTGCAAAGAAAATGATGTTGCACTATAGGGAAATGAATTTTTTTCAATGTATTGCCCCCACTACAATCACGAATGGAACTATGATAAAGAATTACCTGAATTTTCTCTCATTGTTGGCATAGAAATAACAATTGAAAATGTGTTGGAATGCATGGAATATGATGACTTGCATAATTTAGATAGTGCCATGGAAAGTTTAGTACATCTTTTGCTCTACATATACAGGTAGAATGTTTAAACTGAAAATATCTATGTTATAGATATCTCAACTGCATCAATTACTGCTTGAATGATGTGTTAGGGAATTATTATACACTACCTAGGCAGGCAAGATTTATCACAAAATGTACCAGATATAAATCTTTGGAAGGTGTGAACAGATAGAAAAACACTGACTGTAAGGTAGAAAAGTGCTTTGTTAAGGCAATACCTGAAATTTGTAGTCCTTATCCATACGTTCCTTGATCTATGTCACTGGCCATTGGTACACAAATGTCTTATTTTGAATCTGATAGACATCAAATCAAAATAAATTAAAAGATCAGAAGGGCAGTGTAGTTTGAGTTTACTTTCTGAGATTTTCTTTTACTGTTGTGTTTTTACTTAAGTAAGCATACATAGCATTATACCTCACATTATTTTATATGCAAATAATTAATATAAGGGATGAAGACATGTTATCCAACCATAAGCAGTACACTTATTGTACAGCAATTTACAGTCAGTAGATAGTTGTGGAAAGTTGTGCAATATTCTATCCCCAGATGTTTCCAGAAGGTTGTTTGCATTGTAAAGACATTCTGTTACTTTTTTCAAGTTATTTCAATTACCTATTGGCAACTTCTAGAATGGTTTGGAAAATACCACAGCTTTCTGTCAAAATCAGGCATTTTAATAGAAAGCTGTGGTATTGCAAGTCTCCACAGCATGAACCTTCACAGCTGGCATCAGATTCCTTATCTTACAAAATAGCTTCAAAGTGACTTCTGATTGTTTGGATGGATTGTTATTTGAAATGGTTTATGACCTGCCTTTGCCAGGTGTATGTTGCTGAAAACAATCTTTCAAGTTAAGAATAAAGTTTACTGTTGCTTCCTCATTTGTAAATTGTGGAAAGTACTTGAAGCTTGATCAGCAAACAAAAGCCTTGTGTTTTCCTACTGCATCCATTCCATTAACTTACAAATCCACAGAAAATGCATAAAAATAACCTATGAAAGAAATGCAATTTTACTCCTTTATGTTGCTGGCCTGAGTTCTTAAACAATAACGCAGACCGTTTTACACCTGTAATGATCTGTTTGATCTAGTCAGATATACCTGCCATCATTTCACCAAGCTGGAACAACACTCTTGGATAGTTTTTTTCACTGTGTGTATCATTTCCTGTTGAAGCCATTTTTCATTTATATTAGTACAATAGCACTCCTACAAGTGAAAAACATTTCACTATTGCTCAAAGCAAATGAAAATTTGTAAACAAAAATGCTAAATCAACTTGTCAACATAGTATTCATGTTTATATTCCTGCTTAAAATGTTGGCTTTCACAAGTAAGCAATGTCATTTTCAGCATCAGGTGGAAAGGGAAGTGTTCTACTCCATGTTTTCAAATGCTATTGGTCCCTGAAAGGCCATTTGAATTGAGTAGGTAAATCATCCTGTTATCTTGCAAGTCTCCTGCCATTATTTCTGTATTTGAGAACTCTAACAACACAGAATCTTAATGACTTAATGTTAATCAGTTACTCACTCTTATTAGCAAGGGTCTTTTATCAATAAACTACTGGCAAACGTTCTTGACCTTCACATTCTTTTTTGTGACAGCTGATCCAAAACTACTACTATCTCCTTGCAATTGGATAAGACTTTAAAACCTTATGATGAAGCTAGTGTAGTAGCATTTGACATCTCAAAAGCTTTTGACAAAGTATTCTATGCTAGTTTGCTTAAAAACGTCCTAAATCGGCTGGCACTAGTTTGTTGCTGGATATCATTTCTTGTTTTCTTTGTGACTTCAGAATTGTTCTTTGTAGCCAGTCTGTCAGTTGGAATTTCCAAGATTCAGTTTAAGGTTCTGCCGTCCTTTGCAATGATGACCTTTTATGTGTCTTTAAGATTTAAGTTATCTGATAGTTGGTTATCTGTCCTGATAATTATATGTATTATATAACGTTAGTTTCCGCAAAGATTTGGTACCCAATTGATATTTGGAGAACATAGTTTGATCCCTATTGCCGAAAATAACACTAGGGCAGTGGTTAGATATTTAAATTGACTATGGTGACCATTGGCACCCAATGAGGTGGCTAAAATTAAATGTTAGCAGACAGTAATGTTAATAGCAATTTTGTGGGTGGATTTTGTTTGTTTCGTCAGAATTCAATGTGTAGTTATGTTCAGTAGTTACTCTATAAGATTTGATTGAACTATAACATTATGTTATACACTTGCTTTGGAAGAGGAAACAAAAATTTGAAGAAGATCAAATTAATTGGCAGATCGCACTCCATGTGATGACTTTTCGTCCAGGGTGGAAGATATTTGCCACTTTTTCCAAACAAGACGTATCCACAAAACACACTCACCAGTGCCAAGTCCTTTGCTCTCACTATTAAATGGGCTTATACCATGGCTCCTAATTCCAACAGACAAGAAACTATATCATGCATCCCACTAGTCATGACTTACCATCCCCTTAATCACTCAGTCACGGACGTCCTAATTAAATGACTCTCAACTCTATTTTTATTTTATATGATTTTGATTCTATATGATGACTGCATTTCATCCTCTAGAAGACGCTTTTGTGAACATCTTGGCCACATATGCAAGATCTTTGTGACCATTGTGATACACCTGTAGCATAAAGTTTTGGCCAGACCAACAATGATATGTCAACAGTATATATATACACTGTCTATTCCTCATTCTGTACCATGATTAAGGCATGAATGGTCCAAAACTCATGGATAGATCTTTATCTATCTTTATCTTTTTCAAGAGGACTCATATGTTAGTAACACAACTTTTCTGCTGTGGACTATTCAGTAACAATCCAACAAAATGACAACAATCACAAGTCATATATGTATACAATCTCGTTTAAAACACTCATCAGCATTACTACACACGTTGCAAACCCCAAGGAACAACTAACCTCTAAGGAAATTTCTCTTATATTTATAGTAGAAAAAGGGAAACTATTTACAGAATAAACAAATAATCAAGTTCTACAATAGACTTCATTACGACCACTGTTAAGTAACCTAATAAACAATTATCCACCCACGCTATTTGACATTTGTTGAACTGAAATGCTCTGACACGGACCTTGGGCAATGACACAAATATGCAAATTGCTGCAATGCTTACTACTACGCTGTTGAATGCCCAGAATAGCTGCTGAAGCGCATTGCACAGCAAAGGGGTGACTCACAGCTACCATAGTCTCAACAGTATAGTTACAAGTTTTTAATAATTTATTAGACATCTACTAGCCTTAAGGCAAGGTGGATTTGAAACTCTGTGGTAACACGTCTTCTGAAAATGGTAGGAAATAGCGTAACAAAAGTAAGGTTAACCGACTTCTTCGAGGTGAAATCTAGTACAAACATTTGGAAACAGCATGAAGGAAGATCCATCCGAATGCCTACAGGGGATAAACGTAAAGCAAACCTTTAGCAGATAGCGCAACTGAAGCAAGGTGGATCCGAACTCCTCTTTGAGAACAAGACTTGCACAGTACGTCTGTGACTTGTTGTAAAAGAGCAAGCCGGATCCGAACTCGTTAGTATCCAATATAATGCTAACCATCAGGAAAAAGGGCAACTGAGGCAAGGTGTATTAGAACTCACTCATTCTCGGAAGCAATACACGTGCATCTATGGTGAATCAAAACCGCTTTGGTAGGTATTATAGTGTAACCTTTTGGAAATAGATTCCAGGAAAAAAGGTAATTCGTTCCGGCTACACAGCAATAGATTTTTGTTGTTCTGATTAACAGTTTCGAGCATTCTCTGATGACAACGCGATTCTGGGCCAGAAATCTAAGCAAAGTCTTCTTTGTACAGTTAAGTCAAAATTATCAAAGCGCTGTTTACCATTTAATCCCAGTTGTTCTTTTGTACAACTGCTCAAAATGTATGTTCCCGATCATTGTAACTGTTATGGATGACCTAAGTACATTTGAAACTAAGGGCCTACAAGTACTCGTTTGTGAATGCACCTGCAAGTGATAATTTGACCTTGCATACCGTTGTAACATTTTATCAACTGTGATCTGTAGGCCGTACAAGTATAAAAGTACACAGATGAGATGTTCGTGCGCTGTGTTTTTCCTAGTGAGGATGATGACGTCACTTTTAATAAAAATTCACATTATTTTGCATTATATTATTGTCCTTTTAGGGGTAACGTTGAATTTGATTGGAATACACTTGCGGAAAAACTCCAGCTGAACATTTCACCACACCAACAGCCATCGCGATATTTTATTAACACCAACAGATGTGTACAAGGTGATATCCGCGTTCAGCACTCTTTAGATGGGATAAAACCTGTCAGAGGGGCCGAAATATTTGCAGTTTCTTTAGACTGTAAGAGTGTTTTCTATCATTCTGGTAACACATGGGTTCGGTATAAGTCAGCACGGAACGTTGTGTGTTCAAAAATGCTCGATAACGTGAAGAGTTCTTTATATTCATCGGGACATTATGAGGTGGACCCAGTGAAAGATGATCATTGATTTGTCTTTACAGTAGTCGAAAGTAAAAAGACTGTCTAAATGCATGGGTACTGCATATATTGTAACGCTGAATCTTGGAACAGGGAGATTCATTGGTGCCCTGAGAAGCAGAGGCTTAAGATTGCAGAGGTGGTGAGTCAGCAAATGTATTTGCAGAGTTGACCCAGTAGGTTCACCGAAGGAAGTACTATTTTCCTGTACCTAACAGCCTCTGACATATTGATTTAGCTCATAAATTGATTCGATGGAAATTCATAGTGCATGTATGCATCGGTGGGAAAACAAGGCTAATCATTTATTGCATTTGTGCCAACAACAATAAAGCACAAACGGTGCTTTCATATTTTGAGGATGGTGTTTAGAAATGGGGTCTGCCATCAAGATCTTACTACAGCATTGAAAACTATGGCGTTGCTGCATATATGATAGAAAATCGTGGAACTGGCAGGAGAAGCATCATACCGGGTTCTTTGGTTCATAACTGCAAAGTGGAGCGTACCCATCGTGATGTATATAGTGGAGTGTTGGTGTTCTATGTCAGATTGTTTGAATACATGGAAACTCGAGGAATTCTTGATCCACTTTGTTGACATCAACATGTTTAGCCTCCATCATGTCTTTTAACCTCGTATCGACCGTTCTTTGCCGGAGTTTGTCACTCAAATAAATAATCACCCAGTCTCCACTGAAAGAACTTTGCCCCTCTTGCAGCCATGGGAACAAGGAATGCTAGAGAACATAAATTCAGCACATTCAACCATAGAAGATCCTGACAGTTTTGGTGTTGACCCGGAAATTGTTCCTTACATAGAAAATGATGATTATCAGGTGTCCGTTGATCCTCCAGCCTCCCATATGTCAGAAGAGCAGATTGCAGTGCTACCTGGCTCACTTCAAAGTGACAACAATCCAGGCATCAACACTTACCTACAGTGTTTGACCATTATTCCGTAAAATAGTCTAGTATCTTTATGACAGTCCCGTGAGAGCTAATTGATTGTGCCAGTTCTTCTATCTTTGCTTACTTTTGTAAAGCTAAGTATCTTAGATTTTACCACCAGAAAAAAACCTGATTCACCTGAATATGATGCTTTGGATTTAGAAAAAGGCATCACTTACCATTAATATGATTTCAGCAGTTTTGATACGATTTATGTTATGGCGGTAATTAAGTAGATCTGATGGATTCTCATAATGTTAGTCTTGTGTGGTAATTGCCCGAATGAAATTTGTTCTTTGTAACCTACAGCCAGGTCCAAAAATCTGAGTCCACAACCAAATTTGTTCACATTTGTCATTTATCAAAAACAAACAAAAAATTACTTTCAAGTGACTTCAAAGAGTATATTTTTTGTTGATAACTTGGCACATGGAAAATGATAAGTTGCTTTGAAAAATGATAATATCAATGATTTTAGTGATTGCTAAAAAAACCAAGTGTTATAAGTGGATTCTAATTGTTTGACTTTACTGCATTTTGAAAAATTGTGATGAAAAAGGTTATTGGAGAAGACCACAATGTCTAGTATAGCCATGCACACAAAGAAAACATATAGTTTACTCACCAAAAGTGTGTTTTTGTGAAATGCGTCATTTTGACAGCCTCCAAAACTGCTTGCACAAAGTGCTTCACAGTGCACTTGTTATGACAAAAAGCCAGCCCTTTTTTACTACTGTGATAATGTGGTACACTGCAAAGCACTATCCGCAGGTTATTAAAGAGACAGTCAAAACAACACATGACACAAAAGCACACTTGGTGAGTAAATTTATATCTTTTCTTTGTTCGCATGGTATAACATCCAATACGCAAAAGTAGACCTCTTGGAGAAGGCGCAGCTGCGTTTCGGCACTCAGAATTTGGAAAGCAATGAAACAATACATAATGACAGGGAAAAAACAGAAATCTTAAAAATGACTGCTTGTTAATACAACAAACTCAATCACCTTCTGAGTGGTATAATATACCTAGTCAACCGACTAGAACAGATAAATGATGGACAATAACTGATAAAAAATTTTCAACAAAACAGGTCTTTGACCAAGCTATCAACATAATGGTTGCTAACAGTTCCTTTGGATATATAATTTGAAGAGTCAAGGTTGTATGATATTGAATTTGTCAATCAATTTTGATGCATGTCATAATGTTATCCAAAGGCTATAACTTCAATTTGAATATTTATTTACAACATCTATAATGCAGTTCTACAACTATTATTACACATACAGCTGGCACAAGCACTTTGGTATATCACGAAAAGTGGGCGCAAATTCAACCACAGAACTGTAAATAACATCAGTGCTAGCAAAATGTTTCCGGGGGTGTTCTTGTTTTTTGCACCACTGTGACTTGAAACAGTACAAATGAATTCAGATACAACAACAATATGTTTATTTTGTTGTCAATACAATACATGCATGTATACATATAGATACAAGGAATGGACCAAGAAAGTAAGCCCATGATTTGAAAATTTGTAAACACCTTTATGATTATAAGGTTCTGGTGAGATCCACACTGCATCATACGAAAGATAGGATACCTTTTGAGCAAAAATCAGTGGCATATTATGCTTGGTGGATTACTGTTGGTATTACTACCTGTTTTTGTTTCTGTGATGTCATAGGGAAATCCTACCCTGACCACCCCCGGGAAGCCCGGAGGTCAACAACAATTTCTTGGTGCAAATGTTCAGGGGCCAGGCACTGAGAAAAGGCACATTCCCAGTAACTTTATAAGCATAAGCTCCTGGTATTGTCAAGTATCCCAGGGGCGGAGGAAAATTAACAGTCAACTGCCCCTTGGGTGCCCAGGAATATTTCTTCAGCAAATACCCAGGGGTGTCCAGAAGGGTGGATGGTTAGGGTAGGAATAAAACAAGACAATGGTTTCGGTGACCACTTGGTTTCAAAACTTGTCTACCTGCAAGTACAGCACTGCCTGTTTGTGACCCCAAACTGCATCTCGTGATGCACATGATTTAGCATGTCATCCAATCCTGCATTCAGGAACCGTTTCAAAATGTTCAGACTCGTGCTATAAAGAGATGTTTTTGGCCCATACTTTTTTTACTGTTTTAAATCAATATAAACATTGTCTGCAACTGATAATACCAACCAATGTCACAAGGTATGCTTTATGGAATTTCCAGTGGTAGACCAAAGTAATAGGGGGCCTGCAAAAGGCGTGTCCCAAAAAGATTTTCCACGCCTTTGGCCGGTTAAGTCCCATTCTTTCAGTAACGCACTGTCCAAAATATCATACAGGGATCGTTCCAAAAGTACGTAATGGAAAAATGATCATTTAAACCGGCCACCCCCCATGTAACGGCCTGTCACGCTTGAGTTGATACCCCGTCTTTGTTACAAAACGGTTTTTGCGAGACTCAATACATTTATAAAATGACAACGCATTAATGACATTTTTAAAGCAACACAGCTCTTAAATCTGATATTCAAAAACTATTTAAAACATTTTCAATAAACTCGGTCCTCAGTTTCATCCGACCAGATTGGAACAACTTTATCAGTACCAAAGATTGGAGTACCGATCTTAGGGTGGATTATCACGTTATCGTTTGCATGCAATTCTTGGTATTCTTCGTCTGCAATTCAAGGTATTCTTCATCAAAAGAACAGATTACAGTTATTTGATTTTCGGCGTTACATAACGGAGTCAGCTTGACACCCATCACCCCTGGAAATTTTCGTACCGGCTTGTTACAAAAAAGGCGGATACCCCCCGTCCCATAACCATTACATATCTTATGACCACTCTCATAAAAGAAATGAGCAGGATCTCCAATGATCTGCATTCAACTTTTAAAAACAAACCACTTGCCTGCCATGGTAAAATTAAATAGAATTCGCACAATAAGACACATTGTTTTTTACATGAAACGTGGATTAGTTCAATTAAATACATTAAAACTTCACACATCATCTTTATAAACATGCAGCAGAACTTCGGACAATTTTTTACATATATTCTCTGTCTTTAAAGAGTTCTGCGTCAGGAGTAGAGTTTCTTTTTGTTTTTCGCTTTAAAACTGCCTCTGTTGGTTCGAAGAATGAAGTTCTGCTGTTATTAATGATATATGCAAAATGCTGTTTATTGTTTTTACTCCATTATAGTGAGATACTACACGATCAGTGGTAATACTGTGTGGTATAACAACTAGGAATGAGCCTAGTAGTATTTTTCAAATAGCCATAACTTGCATCAATCATTTCTCTTTACCTCAGTGCTAACACTGTCCCTTCTTCAGTGGTTTCAATCTGTTGGTCTTTGTCACTCTCCTCCCCATCGAACTGAAAGTCAGCCGTAATTGTTGGAAGGCGACTTAAAGTATCAGCATTGGCGTGGTCGGCGGTTCTGTACTCAATGGTGTAGTCAAATTGACTGAGTAGTAGTGCCCAAGGAGGCAGATGGTTTGCCGCAAGGGTTGGTGTTGGTTTTTCAGGACCAAACATAGCTATTAATGGTCGGTGATCAGTAACTAAGTGGAACCGCCTCCCATATAGGTACTGATAAAACTTCTTCCGACCGAACACGGTGGCTAAGTCTCCCTTCTCGATCTGACTACATTTACGTTGTAGATCAGTCAGCTTCTTGGATGCATTGTAGATTGGTCGCTTGCTTCCATCTGGATAGAAATGAAATAGTACAGCACCAACTCCAACATTTGAGGCATCACATGCTAATCCAAGTGGTAAGGACGGGTTGTAGTGAACAAGGACATTTTCCAAGGATAACCAAGGCTGATTGAACACCTTTTGTTGACCTGATTCCCAGTGCCAAGGATTATTTTTCTTGGTCAATTGGTGTAATGGAATGGAAACTGTAGTCAGATGTGATGAAATAAACTTAGCATAGAATTGGACTGAGCAAAGGAATGCTATGAGACTGGAAACATTTGTTGGTGTTGGCATGGCAAGGACGACATCAAACTCGGGCCCTTTTGCAGTTCTATCCTTGGATAGAAAATGGCCAAGGTATTTCAGAAATGGCTTTGCAAATTGGCATTTTTGTAGACAGCAGTGGAGGCCTTTCTGATCCAGATGTTTCAGTGGTCTTCGCAAATTGGCCACATGATCCTCTGCATCATTTCCACTTACCAAGATAAAGTCCAGATAAATGGTCAGTCCAGGCAAGTCGTTAGTAAGCTGGTCCATGACTTGTTGAAAGTATCCTGGGGCAGACTTTATGCCAAACGGTAGTCTCTTCTGTAAGGTGCCCTTTCTTCTTCTGGCAGGCAAATTCCAGGTGACCCTTCCGATTGTAGTAGGAGCAAACAGGATCCTTGACTCTGCAATCTGGTCCCTTGTGATTCAGCTTCCCGCAGTAGTGGCAATTCACTTTGGGTTTGGCCGAGTCACTGGATTAGGAGTTGGCCTTAGATTTGGGATGTCCCTTTTGTTTCACCTTGTCGACAGTCTTCGGCTGGACTGTCTCTTTGGCTACTTTGGCAGCATTTTCGGTCTCAGTGGCAATTTCGTTTTGAATTTTTTACGGTAGGTTGGTGTTCTGACTGCGCTTTATTGGCAGATATTTCCGTTGCCAACTCTATGATAAACACTGAAATTATATGTCACATCTCAGTTTTAATGGAATCTTCCTATGGACATCAAAAATTTCTCCCCTTCATTTGACGTTATAATATATTCTGCTAGTTCTGAAGATCCATTGTTCACTGGTCTTGAAGATTATGATTTTTTATTTTGCTTGAGGAAGGCTATTTTATGCAAGGCGGACATTATCTCCCCTTGCCGTAGAAACAGAATCATCCCCCACTTTCATCCAGTTTGGCTCTGTGTAAAAACGCCTTGATCAAGTTACTAACCTACTTTAGAAATTAAGGGTTACAGAGGGTGATTTCTGTTCTTTTAAATAGATTTGCCTCTCAGACGCACGGACTAGTTCTTTCGTCGCTTGGGGAGCTGGAAAAAAGGGTTAGCTCAAAAGCCTTGTGACGCTTAATTAGGATCATTTTGTTTATTTTAGCTAGAAATTTTTGCCTTTTACCGAGCTCCTAAAAATCAAGAATAGAAGGTTGTATGGTACACATTTTTGGTACGACATCATAGCAAAATCCACAGAAAAGAGCAACAATCAGATTTGCCAGAATACAGTGACTCTTATGTCTTATACTTAACAGAATTTTGGCATCCTTGGTTTTTGCACTTAAAAATAGATGTTTTGTGTCACATAATTTCTCAATGCCTGTCATGTTTTCACTCTTGTTTTACGGGCAATAACAAGTTACTTGTAGTTAAATAAAAATGACTATAATGGTTAAGTTGCTTGTACTTTTGCCACATTTTCATGGGAGGAGTGCAACAACAAACTCTAAATAACCTTTTCCTGACTGTTGCACATAGCAATATTTCTCCCCAGCTGGACAATAATTATTTTTTAGCTATTGTAGTCATACGGAAATTGATTGTATGAAATTCGTGCTACAGACAAACCACAGAATACATAAAGACGGCGAACTATTGCTGACTTCCGGGGATGCGGCGACTTTTGAGAGCGAGAGGTCCGTTTTACAATCGAGGCAAAGTAGACTAGAAAATTTTTCCCTAAGACGTTGACAGTAAAACATATCCAAACCGTCGTATTATTGGAAGGACTTATGGGGAAATGGAAAAAAGAATAAAAAGTTATCATTGTGCAGCAGTTCATTGCCAGAATAATAATATGACTCACCTTGAGTTAATGTTTTTGTCAGATTTCAAGCTTTTAAGTATGTTTTAAGCAGTGTCGAAAATTTTCAAGGCGCTCTTCTTGATCGGCCGTAGGTTCCCGATTCTCTTCCCTGTAATGTGACAGGATCATGAAATCGAGAGATGGATGAAACGAAGTGCGTGTTGGAGGTCGCAAGATCAATAATCTACAATACGCTGAAGCCCTCGTTCTGATGGCGACGAACTATAAGACCTACAAGATCTTGTAAACCAACTAAACAGAATCAGCAAGCACTATGGGGTGCAGATAAATGAGCAAAAGACCAAAGTCGTGGTTTTCACCAATAAGACTGCTCATGAGGCCTCAAAATGTAACATAATGCTTAATATGAAACTGTTGAAACATGTAAGCTATTTCAGAGATCTGAGATGTACTTTGTCGGTTGACTGTTGAACAACTAAACTGAACAAGCAAAAGCAGTATTTAAACAATCATGAGATGTGCTCTGTAACAAGAACTTGTCGTTCGAGTGCTGGTACCAGGTTTGAAGTGATACATGTCACCGAAACTAACATACTGCTCTAAGACATGGACTTTGCAAAATGGCAGGAAAACAAGGGTTAAAGCGTTTAAAATGTGGTGGTCAGACGCATGCGGCGGATATCATGGATAGGTAAGAAAATGAACACAGAAGTACTTCAACCAACTGCCAATACATGTCACCTATTGCCCTCAATCAGACAAAGTTAGCTCAGATTCTTGGGACATGTTATTGGAAAAGGCAAACTTGAACATGCGTCTTTAACGGGACGTATTTCTGGGAAGCGTGCAAGTAATCGACAAGGCAAATCGTGTCTGCAACAGTTCAATAGAAAACCAAATAACAATATCGATGAAGGAGAAACCTGGAAACAATTCCTTAAAGAGTCCATCGATATCTGGCTCAAACGTGATATGTGAAGAAGAAGTACCTTACAAAAATGGACTCTGTTTGTTTTGCCCTTCTTTGCCTAATGCTCTAGACCACATGTGTGTTCTGACATGGTGCAAGCATTGCCTAGACTAACGTAATACGTTTGCTGAATTTTCACACGAGAAAGATGAGGAGCGTACGGCTGTAAAAATTGAGGCGTAAAATGTAACGGAACTGTTTAGCCCTAGTATGAACACTTGTTTAACTGTTTCGCTCCATTTTACAGTACTCCAAAAAAGCGGGAATTTTTAGTCATGCGCAGAGGGACAACTTTGTTCTCGAGACCGGTTCTGGGTGGAGCGTAGTCGATCTGAGAACCATTACAGTGGGTATAAACACCTTGAAGAAAGTTCCATTTCGTTTAGTTCGCGTGTGAACAAGGACTAAAATTTCCAGAACCCAACCCAGTTCGATTTTAAGTGCCTAACGACGCTCACAAGCCCACCTGGTATTTCATATGTCCTGGGCTATACCCTGGGTACCGAGCCAAATAACTAAGGAGTGATATAATTGAAACCCACATGTATGAGCTCTCAAGTAAAACTTGAGTAAACGAACAATTACTATGAGGAACATTGTCCGAGAATTTAACTCCATCATAGACACCAAGTAGTATCCCATGCGTGCGCATATCCTGTATGTAGATGACCACTAGAGCCTCCCCATGGTTGAGCAAACAATTATTTCTCCTCAAATGTACCCAAAAATTTGAGTTTATTTGCAGTTAACAATGCTTTCATTGGAATCATGAAAATATTTGAAACTGTCTTTCTAAATCGTGAACGTCGATTGACTACAATGATTCAACGGGAGACAACAAGAGACGTTTGTTATGAAAACGTTACGACGACATCATACTCTCTTGACTATCCCTCCGCCATATCTATATCCACTTGATAAACAACGGGTGCGTTGTTGTTATTTTGTATCAAGAAGCTCATTCGGTCTCGGCCATTGAATAAGAATGAATATTGTTATTCTGTGTCTCGGCTACAAATGCAAGTGCTATTTGATACTTTCTTTAGCCGTTTTGTTGCTAGGGGTATGGTTGCTAGGGGTATGGTCGCGAGAGGTATGGTTACTGTTGATTGCTTGAAAAGAATTAGCTTCCGCCTTCGCTTGAAACAGTTTTAACAATAGGTCTTTTGTTTCAGTCTTGTTATGCTAAGTTGAGTTTTGGAAAGTGAAACCATATTGATTTAAGAAAGAAGACCTCTCAGTTGTCCGATATGATGTAGTTGTTGGAAATCACCGTACATTTGTAACTAACTCCGCCTTGTTGGAATTTGAATTGAGCACGCCGACAGAACTTTGTCTAGGGAGCCTCAAGTGCGGCCTTCCTGGTTAATCTCGTGGGAATGCGATGCATCTATAAGTTTTCTGGTGATAAGAAATACGCTGATACTTTATGTTTATAGGATCTACAATTCCAAGTTCCACGACAGACCACTTTTTTAATCACGGTCTTTCTGTAAGTCAAAAATGTATTGACGAAGCCAAGAACGTTAGGTATGGAAGGAGTCATGGATCATTGGTCAACCAACTTGGGTAGATGCATAAGGTAGAATTGAGCCAACTGTCAGAAACAACTTACAGCTAGGAAAGCTTGGTTCCTAGCGCTTCAGAAGCCAGACGTCATCAAGATATCGTAAGTAAGACAAAGCGTACAACGATAAAGTTGTTTCTCCTTGCTATTCTTAATTTTTCTTGCTCAAGTTACAATAAGACTAGAGCGCGATGATTGCCGGACTGGAAACGAGGCCGTCTGTGCCAAAGATCCTTTGGCGGATGACTTTCAAAATTTTATACCCTAGCAGATATTTTTTGTTTGGTACGTCACTGGCTTGTTTTGTGAAATAAATATTTCAAAAAACATTGGCGTATTGGCGCATATCAAATTTGCTCTCGGCGTAAATCTGTGGCGGATAGAAGTTACCGATTCCAGTATGGGCTGACTAATTGCTTCTTTGATAAATTGATGCATACCCTTGCTATCTTTGCGACGGGTACATTTTAGTACGACTAAAAGGGATTGTGACACATACGTGTTTACAAAGTTTAGCCATGCGATGCCTGTGCACGGAAACTTCAAAATTCCTGTAAACCAGGAAGGTTGATGATTCTTATGTTGACGTAAGATTCTCATTTTTTGCATCCATCAGGTGTAAATTTGAAGAACAACAGCAAGAACGCTCAACAATTAACGCCATATCAAGTGGTATATGATGTACTGTAATGTGATGACATCTTACTTGAATTATTGTTTTAGTAAAGGTGGGGATGAGCTGGGCATTGACGTTAAACTACATCCAGTGATAAGGCTCTAGGTGAGACACAACTTAGATTTAGAAAGGGCGAGAAGAAAGAGATCATATCTTCCTTCTGAGGACAATCTGTGAAATGATGATAGAGAAGAAGACTGATATTTGTTTATGCTTCATCTATTATGCAAAAACATTTGACTGTATCAATCATGGAAAACCAATCAATGTACTAAAGAACTGTGGAATACCAGCACATGACATAAGACTCCTTACAGAACCATACTGGGGCCAAAAAGCAGTTGTCAGGACAGCAACTCGAAACACCAACCCAATTGATGTAAAGAGGAGAGTTGGTCAGGGTTGTATTCTCTCCCCTGCATTATTTAATCTATACAGCGAAAAACTACTTGAAGAAGCCATATTTGACTTTACATTTGTGAAGGTGAATGGTCACCTGATCACTAACATCAGATATGCAGACGATACGGTCTTACTGCCTGTTGTGGCAATCATTTCAACAGCTTCTGACTGATGAGTCAGAAGCCTTGTTCTCACTGTCTGGGTTATATTGGCTTACCAGGCTGAGAACTGTGTGACTGATATTGGCTGCCTGGCTCAGTGCCAGTTACTTACTGGAATTTTGTATCATGAAATGACTTTGTCATAGAACTATTTTTAGGGAAAGAACTTTCTAGGAGTTACTATAAATAGATATGACATCATATTCCAGAATGTTCTAGAAGCCATATTGTAAAGTATAAAAAGGCCTGAATTCAGTAGGAAAATCAGTCTTCAGTAGTTAACTGATTTGTAAATAAGGTAGATTGTTGAGAAGATATAATCAAAAGGATTTTTACTTAATACTTTGGAATTCCTGATTGCTGACCTCGAGTCAAAGATATAACACTGCCAAAGAGCGAAAATGAATTCCAAGAAATGATCAATAATGTGTGTGATGCCTGCATTAGATACGGAAAAGCATTAAACACCAAGAAGACAAAAGTCACATTCGTCTCAAAAACCAAAGTCTGAAGTTACTAGCATAGGGACAAGAATTAGAACACATTAGGGCATACAAATACTTGGGAGGCTGCATTTCACATGATGGTAAATGCCTTGATGAGGTGAAAAGAAGAATTGGGATATCAAAATCTTAAGCTGAGAATGCTGAAGTCCATGGAATTTACAGTTGCCAGCTATGTATTTGAATCCTGGACATTCTCGAAACAAATCAAGCAGCATCTGAATTCTTTCGAAATGTAGTGTTACAGACATATGCTCAAGATTAGCTAGAGAGAGAGAGAGTCTATAATGCATCGGTACTAGAGCATCTCAACATCTAAAGAGGACTGGCGAGGTGCATCATCAAAAGAAAGATGAGGTAAGCTGGCCATGTACTCAGGGGCGGTACTGGTGAACGTTCCTTACTGGTATCAGAAGGAAATGTCGCTGTACGTCAAATGAGCTGCTGAAGTCTTTTTGTCTCCAGAAAACCATTGTCTTTCTCTATTCTCTTGAAAACTTAAATAAAGCCATTTACTTACAGACTTTATCTTGTAAGCAATCCCCTTGTTATATTTTCTATTAATATTTGTATTTTGTGACCTTAACATAATATAATTAAGAAACAAAAAATCAGATGGTAACAGTTGTAATGAGAATCATATTGCTCCATATCACTTTCTTCCTTGCCAACAGTAATTAGCTGACTGTTGTTTCTTATGACGTTATACCATAATACCCCTCAAAAATTGATTGTGCCGAAAAACACTTATGCAGTGCGTCCTCGTTTATTTGAACCTTGCTTATTTGAATTTCATTTCTCTGTCCACGACTGAAAAAAAAGAATTAAAGAGTTTTTAAAAATACCTATCAATGCAATGTCATAAAAACTGTTCATAATTTGTAAACGTTTGTCACAACACAAAAATGGTCTGTGAACATTGGACGCCTTGTATTGTATGATTTATGAATAGAATACATATTTGAAAGGACAATTTATTTGGTTTGTTTTTCATTTACGAGTCACTCTGAACAGCACAAATTAACTTTTCTTATAGTTTGTTCTTCCAGTGCAATGCATGGCAAAGGCTTTTACTTTTTTAAGGACAAATATATGATCTTCATTGATTAGAATTTTAGGCCTATCCGAACAGTTTGCTACGCATTTAAGTTTGGGCCATTCGGATAAACGAGGGTGTACTGTACATGTTTTAGATGGTCGGTGTAGTGACTGGATTTTGATGGAGTCAATCTTCGGAAGCTGCATCTATGACTGAGCAGTCCTATTTAGGATCCACACTTCTCACCTCATAATGAGGAGGGAGCTAGAAAACGTGCCCTAAAAATAGTCCACCCTACACATACCCTAACCGGGTTGCCGTGCCCAGCACAACACAATTTCTGCGGCAGAAAACTAAAGAAACAATTCATATTTGCAGCCTGGAACGTCCTTAAAGGAGAACAGCTTTTGTTGTTCTTGAGCTCGGCCGATTTGATGTCTACGTTGCGGCTAGCAGTTAAGCACTGCTGCCTGGATATGGCCAATTGAGAGAAGAAGTAGGAGCTTACATATTCTGCTGGAAAGGTCTAGCTGAAACTGATCATAGAATTCATGGTGTTGGTTTTGCAATCAAGAACTGCCTAGTCCCAGTCCTGAAAGGTCTTCCTGTTCAAGTCAACAAACGATTGCTTACCCTTTGAATCAAGTTAGCACAAAAGAGGCATGCAACGCTGATAAGCACATATGCACCTGCTCTGCTAGCAGATGATGAAAACAAGGAGAGATTCTACTCTAACTTAGAAGCTGTACTGAAATGTGGTCCCAGGTCAGAGAAGTTGATCCTCCTTAGTGATTTCAATGCTCGTGTGGGATGAGACTCTTCAGCGGAATGGCGTTATTGGAAAAGAGGGTGTGGGGAAAGTTAATGCCAATGGGATTCTCCTGTTGAGAAAGTGTGGTGAACATCAGATTGCAATTACAAACACTTCCTTTCGTCTGAATACAAGAATAAATGAATACCAGACAACCAGGGTTCTCCCGAGATCCAAGCACGGGCATTTAATTGCATATGACATGAATATTAGAGCTGATGATCTCAGAGGTGTTCTCTCGACCCTTGCTATATTAGGAGCAGATGACTGCTGGAGGACCATCGTTTTACATACTTTCAACAATGGACTTATACGTAAAGCAAAAGTACCAAAAAATTCAAGAAAACATCGTGAAAGAGATTGAATGCTGATAAGCCCAAAATTCCAGCCATCAAACAGGAGTTTCAGGAAAACCTCAAAACTAGACTGATAGATCCTGGCCCCACTTCAGAAGGTAGCACATATGACCAATGAAACTTACACGAGAGTACCATGACTCAATGTACAGTATAAAACCTTGATTATCAAAGGCGTGTGCACGAAGATTGGTTTGATGAGAATAATGCTAAGATTTTTGCTCTGGTTGAACATAAGCAATTGGCCTTTCGACAATGGCAAGATGACCAAAATTCCAAAACCAAACAAAAAGAATTCTTCAAAACTGAAGGCACTTGTCCAAAAGCGTACTGGAAAATTGAAAAACGAGTGGTGGACTAACAAGTCTCTCCATAAACGACTAGTTTTAGCATGGGCGACACCGACATTCGTGCTACATGGCCAGCCCATTTCAGTCCAGTGGCGTAGTGTCCGGGTATGCAAGGTATTCAATAAATACCCTGAGATTCTAGCGAAATCATATTTTTCAATATATATGTATTGTCTCGAATAAACGTTTAATTTTGATTTTAATGTTGAAATTTTAGTAAACCCGCTGAAATTCTTTGTGAATTTTGCAGCGTTTTTTTTAACTTCTGCAGAAGACCATAACATGTTCCATATACATCGGGAAATGTTATCATGTAGTGATGCAATCATTAAATGATGACACCTTACACTCACCTTTTACGATCAGCGGTATCGTAGCACAGTTGGCAAAGGATTGTGTCTTGAAGATCGTAGGTTCGACTCCTTCCCTTGACGAATCTTTCCCCCCCCCCCTGTGTTTCAACAAAGTATGGCAGAGAAAAGTAATCACTGTCCATATGCAATGGAAACCTTCATTTCCTTCTGAGCAGACCAAGTGGTAAGATCAACTTCGTAATATTATTCAGTGAGTGAATACCCAGACAAAATTTGCACACTACACCGCCGTGTAGGTGTCACTTTCCCACTTCTGTCCGATGGAGGTAATGTTTGCTCTGTTCAGAACTTCCAGATAAGTGGTGTAACTCTGTCATTTGATATTTACGATGCGACGGGGGCAGCATTAATGGAAAGTTTCAAGCTTCCTAAGATGGCACTCTCTGACTGGCCATGTTTTTGCAGCATACAGGAGAGTACTAAGCACTATTGCACGGTGTGCGTCTATGTTGACAGACATTTTTAAATCGCGGCTTCATTAAACGGGAATACTCTCGAAAGATAAACTTGCCTTTAAGATGCGGGGCTCAATTTCTCGATCAAGTTGGCTGTCTTTTGATAATATGCTCCCGAAGTAAGTATAGGATGTTGTTATCTTAAGGGCTGTGCCGTCTACCAGAACTTGCGGCGTGACAGGTATCGTTAGGTGCTGTTTGGTAAAGAACATCAGTTTTTGAAACGCTCATCGTTAGTCCGAACCTCTCGATTTCCATACAAGTTGTTTATTACATTTTGGAGATCTGATTCTGCGTGCGCAAAAATACCACAATAATCTACATAAACCATGTTGTCAACCAGTGCTTCCCTCACTTTCATATGAGCTCGTAATCTTGCCAGATAAAGATTGAGCTATCTGTTTGAAATTTGATGTAGGCTCCTTTAATGCAACCGCGTAATGCTTCCTTAGCATAGTACCAAAATAGACTATGAAAATAATCGGCGTAGTGGCGCTTCCTTGTTTAACACCTGTTTTTGTAGGGAGGCTGTCTGTGGTCTCTCCATTTACTTTGACTGTTCCGGACATGATCTTGTCTAGCGATTTTAGGATGTTGACAATTTTTTGTGGGATTCCATTCTGCACCAGCTCTCTCCATAGAGTGTTGCGGTTCACGGTGTCAAATGCCTCTTAAACATTGACAAAGGTTGGGCAGAGGCTCATTTTCCGTTCCATGCACTTTTTCCTGCAACTGTCGTGCAGCAAATATCATGTCTTTGATTCCTATCCGAGCATTAAAGCCACATTGGGATTCTGAGATCGAAGTGTTAATAATAGTTGTATGCATGTTTACAACATTTAAGCCAGAATCTTGCCTGCGACTGACGGGAGTAACTTCCGATGCACTTGTAGATTATAACGATTTGAGAATTTTTTAGTTGATCTGGTACTCTTTCGTCAAAGTTTGGTGTAAAGACGAAGGAGCTGCTCATTCAAGACTGGACCCCAGTGCATGTAAATTTCAATCGGGAGTCCATCGTTTCCTGGTGACTTCCCATTTTGCAGTACAGTAATAGCTTCCTTAATCTTGTATGGTTTAGGCAACATCTCAAGATCTACTTGGCTCGGAGATTCTTCCAAGCTGTCTAGCACGCTCTCGTTGACCCCAAATGGCAGAATAAGTAGTTTGGATTAGTATTCCAGCGGTTTAGTCTGATACTTTTGTCAGTCAATAAAGTAGTTTTATCTTTAGCCAAAAATGGGCCTAAAGGCTAAAATACACGGTAAGTTTAATTGGACCAATTCGTTACAAAAAAACCCTTATAAGTTTAGTTGCAAATCTCGCACCTGTTTACAAGGTAAGTTTGAAATTATAAGTTTTTTTATAAAAACACTCATTTTCGTAATAGACGCCAAAGAAAGAACGTGTGCATCTTCTATCGCAGTAATTACCATAGCAGCAGCAGGAATGGTGTCAGAGGAGGAAAGACAAGCTACAAAACGGAAAAAGAGAGTAGCATGGGCTAAGCCATGGGCCTTGAAACGGCAAAAACACGGTGCCTTCGAAGCACTTTTGAATGGTTTTCGGAAGGAAGACCCAACGGAGTTCAAAAATTTTCTACGAATGGATAACGAAACATTCGACTAACTTCTTGGGTTGGTGGGGTGTTCAATTCATGTCCTTGTATTCGTTTGAGCTAACATCCCACAAACACGGGATCTGCTTCCATTCCTCGGTAAATCGTTCAGTTTTCTCTTCCTTTCCTGCTTTACTAGCAATGCTTTCGTTCCACTACCTTTTCACTTTGATATTAATCTAAACTCAATTGTTTCTACAAGGCGCCAACTTACAACTAGTTGCTAAAAGTTGAACATGTCCAACTTATCAAAAAACTTATTAAACCAGAAAAAATTGTACGTCTAAGGGTTTTTTTCTTACAACTAATTGGCCCAATTAAACTTATCGTGTATTTTAGCCTTAAGTCTCTTGTGTGTGGTCCATACAGTTCCTTTGTGACTTGGTAAAATTTATTGGTATCACATATGTTTATGCCACGTTTCAATACATTTATCCTTCATTTATATGTATCCTCTGCACTTTTGCCGTTGTTTTGTAGGCTCGTAGAAATACAACGTAGACGAAAAACCATGGGACTGACGTCATCATCTATTTTTTCTAACGAAGTAAGTATTTGTATACCATACGGGGCCGTCTACATTTCACGAATTAATAATTACGGTGTAACTTTGATGATTGAGAGAAAGATACATTGACTTTGGCCAATACTTAACATTGTC
>JANTCA010028915.1:11146-21927 GCA_024741275.1 Chironex yamaguchii | reverse complement strand
CTGCAGGTCTATTCTGTCGATTTGTGAACCTCATTAAAGAATTTTCGACCTTGAATACATTGGTCATGTAGCAGATTGAGGCCTTTTAGGCCGAAAATTCACAAATGGATCGTCATCTTCTCCCAAAAGGCTGTAAAGTTACAAAAAATTGTCTACTTTACAGATTTGTAAAACGTTGACAATAATTTCACCCTTATGTTCATTGCAGAAATCTAAACGTTGCAATCATTTTAATCGCTGTTTTCTTTCCGACCTTTAGCTGACGTATATCAAGCATGAGCCTAACAGAATAGTTTATTTAGAATTTTATATCAGTGTTGATCGTGTGGCACAGAATGGAACTCTGGTTGCAAACTTCTTTAAGACCAAAGATCTTAGTGCACTGAGTGCGGTCACTGGTTTGCCGGTAAGTACGCTTGTTTGGAGTTTGACGTTTTGCGTTTCACGTTATGCATTTCACGTTTTGCGTTTTGCGTTTCACATTTTACGCTTTGTGTTTCACGTTTTGCGTTTCACATTCTGCTTCTAACGTTTTACGTTTCATGTTTTGCTTTCTTAATTTTGTCATTTGGATTTAACACTTTGCGTTTTAGGCTTGACTTTTTGCGTTTCAAGTTTAACCTTCTAGACTTTTACATATATTACGCTATTGTTTTGCGCTTCAAATTCTGCTTCTAATGTTTTACGTTTCACATTTTACGTTTGACGTTTTGCGTTGCACATTATGCGTTTCAAATTCTGCTTCTAATGTTGTACGTTTCATCTTTTTACGTTTGACGTTTTGCTTTCTTAACTTTGTCGTTTGGAATTAACATTTTGCGTTTTAAGCTTTACTTTTTGCGTTTCAAGTTTAACCTTCTAGACTTTTACGCATATTACGCTATTGTTACACGTTTCACGTTTTGCGTTTCACATTATGCGTTTCCAATTCTGCTTCAAATGTTTTACGTTTCACATTTTACGTTTTACGTTTTGCGTTTCACATTATGCGTTTCACATTCTGCTTCTAATGTTTTACGTTTCACATTTTACGTTTTGCTTTTTTTTTGCTTGAGAAAGGGAACTTAATTTTGTAAGACTGGCGCTGGTGTTCCGGAAGAAACGTGCTCTTTCCGTCATAGAAAAAATCGTCAGATAACGCGTTAGAAAATACATTTAAAAACGCGTGAGAAAACGCATTAAAAGCTTTAGAAAACGCATGAGAAGTGCTTAAAAAACAAAGAGCGCGGTTGAAAAACCATGATAGGCGTGTCAAAAAACGCGTTAAGCTTGCGTAATAAACCACTACAAACACTCCCTACCTAAACAATTTACGGTAATTTTTGCGTTGCAAATCAGACCTTTTTGCTCCTTGTATCCGCCTCCAGACTGAAATGCAGCTGCATTTCTGATTTGAGCCATTTCTTAATAACTGACGTCTTCCAGTTGACTGAAGAACTTCATTTCTCTTGTTAAGGCTTTCGATTAAACTGTCCCCGACAGGTGATAAAGTAAAATATACGTTTTGTTTGACATTTCCTGCCATTTAGCTTATATAGTTTGTTTTGGATTGCAAAAATGAAATTCTGTGTGCAGTTTTAGTGCAAAGTTTCATGTTCGATGTAAGCTAGCTGGAAATCAGACGAAAATTTGTAACTTGGTCTCCTTTGATGAGCAGAAAACTGTCAATTGACAAAGTTGGGCTCTCGCCGATCGTAAAGTTGCAAGAACTGTATATCATTTACTGTGTCCTAGTAAAGAGGACAAGGCAGATTCGCTAAGTCGACAGTCTAGCTTTCTTGAGATCCTTGCTAGCTTAAAAGCCTATGTGGATGGCCTCGGTACCTTGACAGCCTTGCTTTTGCACTGGGTCAAAATATCACGAAATATGAAACATGAGATAAGCGTAGTAACATTTTCGATAGGGACCAGATTGGTATAATTAAACCTCCCATTTGACTGTGTGAGTATTAAATAAAATATAAAAGTCATAATTTTAGTTTCGTTACAAAAGGAAAATGCGTAATCGACGAGTTTTCTGTGTTTCGTGATCTTTGCAGTTTAGAGCACAGGGAAGCTATAAAGAACTAGGACCGAGACAAATTTAGAAAGGCCCAATCAGAATCCAGATAAAAATGAATTGCTCCTATAGAGCATACAATCATGAAGACGCTATGGAATCTAGATAACAATTACTTTAACAACTGCGTAAAATCTGTAATCGTTTGAAGTATTGTTTTTTACCCAACATTAATTTTGTGTTGTTTTTTTCGCCTGTAGGTGAAAGTTCGCCCTTATGCTTTGACTGACATAAGGGCCACGACTTCAGACTACGTAAAAATTGGTCTTAAACCTGTCAGTGGAGTTGTAGACTTTCAGTCCAGCCTGGTTCGTGGTAACATTAGTGCGAAACTGGAAATCCTATACCGAAGGGGCAAAGATACAAAAACGAAAAGGAAAAAGCGAGCACTAAGTAGTGTCACTGTAACGGTAAGATTTTATCTAACTAAAGTGGAACCCTATCAAACGACCATCTCGCTAATACGACCACCCCGTTACAGCGACCACCCCGTTACAACTACCACCCAGTTACAAAGACTATGCCGTTAATTCGACCACTCCCTTCTAACGACCATCCCGCTAATACGACCACCTCGTTACAGCTACCACCTAGGTACAATGACTACGGCGTTAGTTTAACCATTCCCTTGCAAAGACCATCCCGCTAATACGACCACCTCGTTACTTTGACTACAGTGGAACACCGTCATACGACCACCCCGTACTTAGAACCAAATTTGTGTAACTCGAGTTTTGGTCGTATTAACAGGTTTCAATTGCCAAGTGAATGATGGAAGTACAGAAGTCTGGAACGTTCACCATCTTGATCAATAATTGAATCCGGCATTATTTACAGCCTGTGCAGCCTGATAGGTTTTAGGGTTTGTTTTTTCAAGTAAATGACCCTATGGCCTGGTTGAGGTTTTAATATGCCTTTAGTTTGAAATTGTTTCTCTCGTCCTTTTAGATTGTCAACGTGCAAACACCAACATCCGGACAAGGTGACGTTATTTTCTATATCTTGGATCAAGGTGTCATTTTAACTGGTTCAACGGCAGCGGTCATTTTGAATCGCCTTTCAACAGCAACCATGGGAGCCATTCTTGGATATCAGGTATGTCTTAAGGGAGATCAATGAAAAAATCCAATCTTGTCGTTTGGAGTGCAAGTTCATACCACCTATATACTAATGACCTCGTTGATGAAACTGACAAACAGCTGTTTGAGCCGGCTGGGGTGTTAACAGTGATTAGACCTGAGAAGCGAATAGCAGCATTGTCCACATGATACGTGCACATTTGAGGTCATTGTTTACCCCCTTTCCAAATGTGTTAAATGTCTCTACCAGTACTTGGGACTGTTTCGATGCCCAGGCCTTGCCTGTTATGATGTCATCGTACCAAGAAGAGGTTACATGCCTTTAGGTCGACTTCCTTTAGCTTACTGTAACAGGATGCCGGTCTCGATGTAATTAATGTTCGCCATCATGCAACTAGTTTAACATTTTAGGGTGTCCTCTACATTATCAGTAAATATGGTTACGGTTACACCATGTTTCCTGGTGCGGACTGGTCTTTGGATTTAAATGTCAAAGGACGAAGGCGTTCATTATTGCCTTTTCTGTTTTGCACCAAGCCCGTGGCTTTTTAGTTTTTCGGGACTTAAAATGATTCTGAGGGATGTCACAATCTTCCCTCGTTACGGTCGTTTATTATGCTCTCTCTACAATTTTCGTGCTGCTGCCGTAACGTGCTGGACGATTTTTATCAAGAAACGTAAACAGACCCTGAACATCGTAAGATGAGACGTGTAAACGTAAAGATTCCCCTATAAAACGACTTGTGTTGTCATAAATTGACATACCAAATAAGTTCCAATATATGTACCAAGAATGGACTAAATGACTGGTAGACAGACGGTCCGAAACTTATGCGCCTGGTTAAGGAGTGTGATTTAATGGTGAGGTACAGGGGCTTAACTGACCTTCTTGGCCAGGAGGGGCAAACAGCTCACAAGGGGACCTACCAATACATGTTTTTTCTTACAGGTATCTTTTTATGTTAGTCTAAGGGGGGCCAAAATTTGAGAATGATCTGCCAGAGGGGGCGGTCACCCCCTGCCCCCCTTCAATTACGCCACTGGTGATGTGTTGACAAATTCGTTTCGGTACATGAGTACAATTAGTTTCAATCCATTTGAGAAATAATTGTTTCCTTCTCCTCTTGCGTTCATCTTCTAGTGAGAATTTGCCTGAATGATTTAATTTCGGTCAGTTGGGTGCTTCTAAAGCAAGACTTCATCGCTTATGAGCTCTTACTCAACCGCTCTGCAGCCCTGGAATTTGTGTGGGTATTGCACAACCCCATTCTTGTCCCACCGTGGTATTCCAAGTAGATTTCGGAGCTTCTCGGGTACAGCGCTAGTCCTTGGGCTTAAAGTCCTCTATATGGCGCCACATGAGCGACTACCAAGCATGCAAAGAACATGACCTTTTCACTTTATTTGCTGAATCCAATCTTTGTTCGTGTTTAATGCTATCATAAGAACTGTCTACCATCATAAACCACTCGTAATTAAAATTCTTCTTTATGGTTTTTAGGTAATTACTGCACCCACATCGTATTTAACTATCCCTGGCTCAGCCCAGACCAGCAGCAAAGAACTATGGATAATTGGTGCTGTCCTAGGGTCTTTGGCTGTGTTTGTCCTTGTTCTCTTGCTTCTTATGTATTGGAGATGGAAGGTTGGTGGT
Organism: Chironex yamaguchii; assembly: GCA_024741275.1. Classification (NCBI taxonomy): domain Eukaryota; kingdom Metazoa; phylum Cnidaria; class Cubozoa; order Chirodropida; family Chirodropidae; genus Chironex; species Chironex yamaguchii. Next base: position 17,135 of record JANTCA010028915.1, on the reverse strand, counting down.
CCAGAAAGAAAAGTTATGCCAGCTGAGATCGAAATGATTGAGAAAAGAACAGGACCATCCAAGGTACGTGGGCTATTTTTTGTATTACACTCAGGCATTATCTGTCTGTCTGTCTGTCTGTCTGTCTATCTATCTATCTATCTGTCTATCTATCTATCTATCTATCTATCTATCTATCTATCGATCGATCGATCGATCTATCGATCTATCGATCTATCTATCTTTATATCTATCGATCTATGAATTAAATCAATTAATCTATCTCGCTAATGTAGTTGAATCTAGCCTCTATTTATTTGTATGTATTTCTTTTGTATTTATGTCTATGTCTATGTTTGTTCGCTTATCAAAGAATCACAATGGGAAGGTGTTTGGGGGCAGTCCCCCCCTGTAACACGTTTGGGGAGCGATGGTCTTCAGCGGTCCTTCAACTCTCTGTTTTATAGAAGACTCACGAAATTGCAAAATATCGGGAATGGGGTGGAAGGCAATGCAAGGGGTATGACCCGGAAGATGTTGATGGGGTGGAGCCCTCGGGTCCTGTTAAATTCCCCTTCTCCCTTCATTACCCTTGTTACGCACTAACGTAGTTAGGTCTCATGTAATATGATCTAGTCTTATCTAAGGGGACACTACCATAAGGATTGTCAAGAATTAGTTTGAGAAAATTTAGTGCTAGTTTTACTGCGATGTTTTGTCGTTCCAATTCGAGAATTTGTCTTTGTACCGTATCTATCAAAATTTTGCGTCTCCTCTGGGGAATCTTTGGACTCTACCACCGTTGTTTTTGGGGTGTCTTTCATCCGTAATCAAACTTCTGTTTCTTTTCCAGGTTCAAGGCGCACCAGGTGATATTAGTCGTTTTGCGCAGGGGCAGGCATCAGGTGGCCCGTCCTTACAAACGACTACCTTTGCCGCTGCACCAGACAAGGCACGAGTAAGACAGGACGAAGCGAGGGAGTCTGTCAGGCGAAAAGTTCAGGTTCCACGTCTTGATATTCCAAAAAGCAGGCCACCGCCCGCAAGAGATATAGGAAGGTTGGTATCAAGAGAGAATTGCTTTTTTATTCTTATCACCTGTAGTATGTTAGGCATGGGTTAATCAAGACACACAAGGTCAACTTTATGCCTAACAGTAAGTAAATAGAGTTTTGGTCAAAAATAAATTGCCCAGACGGACTCAAAAAAATTAGCAAAGCCAAGACTAGCCACGCCCGTCGCGCACTTCCTACACAGTGCACAAAAATGACCCGAATGACCCGGTGACCCGGTTCCACTTCTGGTTACTGTATTTACCCTGTCTCAGAGGTGGCTTGTATATATACTTGTGTGCTCACGTTTGCCCTTGGAGCTGATGTCCGCACCATTTCTATCTGACTAATCTTGAGCTGTCGTAGTATAGTGGATAAGACGACGATCTCGCAAGCCAGAAGTTGCAAGTTCGAACCCGTGACTCCACAAACAAAGTACCATTGGCGAGAGAAGGTCACGGGAGCCCACTCTCATCAAGAGCTCACTTCCTAGTAAATTCCCTAACCCTGGCATGGGAATCAGTACGTTCAGTAATGAGTATGCTACGAAAAAATGTACTTGCAATATGTACATTTTGATGTTTCGTTGAATTGGTTGGGAAGTAATCTTCAGTAGTTAACGGTTCTTTTGCGTGTATGGTCTTCGCGTTTAATTAAACCCTTGGTGAAAAAAATCCCAGAATGATATTTTTTGCGTTTTTAATAAAGGCAAGGAGCAACCGTTCAAGAATCGGAACTGGAGGATGAAGATGACGACGAGGAGGAAGAAGAAGAAGAGGAAGAAGATGAAGACAGTGAAGCTGAAATTATACCACAAAAAACAAAATTTGTAACGGCAGGAAAGCGTCCGGTTACAGCACATGTCGTGCGGTCGGCCCCACGCCCAGCTAGCGCAAGACCTCCAGCTTCTATCGAAAGTTTGGAGGACGACGAGGGGATTGGGAGAGAACGATATGCTCGCATGCAGGTAACTAACTTGTCTTTAATGCTAATACTACTTTGATAATAAGTCTGTCTCGCATGACTAAGGCCTTGTAGGTCGAAAATTCGCGGATGGATCGTTATCTTTTTCAAAAGGGCGGTTAAGGTACAAATTTATTTTGCTTTATAGTTTTATACTAGCCCCACGGCACTGCAATTTTGTGAATCGTTTAAGCTAATTTCATGATCACATGATTTCAAGCAATAGCACTGTTACAAAAACCAGAACGAGGTTCGCTGTAGTCATGGAAACAATGACCATCAACATTGCTATTGTAAAGCACTGGTGATCAATTAATGTTGCTGGTGGTGGTTGAAGCTGCGGAGGTATTTAAGTGCATGAGTTTATACCTCTACTATGAAGATTTGGATGAAACAACCTGCAAGTATGACACCAAGTGTCGGGAGAGAAGATACCGGGCGTGTGTTTGTCAGGTGCAAGGAATCATTACTTGTGGTCAGGTCGCTCGACTGCTAGTCAGCCACACGCTATGTAGTTGGTCATTTTTCTTAAACGTAGAAGTCTCAAACAGCAAGAAAAAATGGAGTATATTTGAGACAGTAATTTCATAGTATCCAATGTCAAGGTATTAATGTGGAAATAATGTTTTCAAAAGTGTATTTTTGTATATTATGGAATAGGATAGAAAAAGATTGTATATTATAGTGTAGCTTAGTGTAGTATTGAGTAGTATGGCACCCTATAGTGTATTGCTATAGAATATTGTACAATATAGTGTAGTATAGTGTATTGCAATATGATATTGCATAGTATAGTGTGTTATCTTATAATTTAATGTAGTATGGTATAGTGTAGTATAGAATTTTTTATCGGACTTTAATTACAAACAACGCATTTTATTATTCTCGTCCTTTCTTTCCATTTCTAGTCCGAAAGACCGCTTGCTGCAGAACTGCCGCCTCTAAGTGGGATGAAGCCAGCAAAGGACAATGAAAGACACCCCCCAGTTCGATTTAGGGCTACTTTTGAGCCTACTTCATCATCGGTTGCTGGTGCATTACCTCCTATCAGTCAGAAGGGCGTGTCTTTGATAAGCTATCGCCAATTGGTACGTATCAGTCCCGTTGTCTTACCACACAGTCATAAATGTTGTAACTTCTTAATTTATTTATTTTTTCTCGTTATCCACCGTTTTTGATGATAACATCCAAACATCAGCTTCTGTGGCTTCTCATATGGCTGTAGAGCCCCAGGCACAATGCACATTTGGCGCAGGTAGATCGCCAAATTGCCCTGCCCACCACTACTATTTCAAAACGCTCTGCTGGTATAGCACCTTTTTTGAAAGTGGCTGTATCTAGTCCTTGAAGCGTTTCTTTTGCCTTCCAACTGAACGGTGACCGTGAGTGTATTTAGCATAAAACATGGCGTGGAAGCCGATTCTCGAATATGCCTTGCTGGAGGTTACTGCTAAGGCGCTGGTAGATCGCCAAATTGCCCTGTCCACCGCTACTATTTCTAGGCGCTCTGCTGGTACAGAACCTTGTTTTGAAAGTGGACTCTATTTGGTCTTTGAAGCGTTTCTTTTGCCTTTCAAATGAACGATAACCGTGAGTGTATTTAACATAAAAACATGGCCTGGAAGCCGATTTTCGAATATACCTTGCTGGAGGTTGTTGCTAAGGCGCAGGTAGATCGCCAAGTTGTCCTGTCCACCGCTAGTGTTTCAAGACGCTCTACTGCGAGAGTAGAGAAGATAACTGCGTTGCAAACGGTCATCTTGGTTCTAAGAGACAGCTCCCTGCTGGTAAAGGCGCGGTTCATAAGGCAGCCGATGACTGCAGAGGTGAGGCAGATACGATGATCTAGATGGGATGTTAGTTCATTCACAGCAATCGCACAGCACAGCAGTCGCAAACTACAAAGACAATGATATTATTAAAAATTAATCCCCGCAATCGTAGCCTGAGATGCAAACAGGCTGCAATAATCTTTTCATCTTCATTTTACGGTGACCAAAACTACTCAGCTGAAAATAGTGAATCCTGCATCGGGCATTTTAGAGAAATGCTTCCGGCCTTTAACCTGCACATGTATACTACAGGGCCTTCGTAAACTCGCAACACATTAGAAGATATAAATTCTATATATATATCTGCTATGCTTTCCCAGGAACTAGATCCAGATTTGCAGCAAAAAGCCGAATTAGAAAGAAGCAGAAACAAACAGCGACAGAGGCTAAAGCTACAATCAACCCCAAAGCCCGTTGATCCTGATGAAAATGGGAACCTTGATAAGGATAAAAGCTGGACCAAAGCACAATCGGAAATTGGAGCAATTCTTGACCCACTGGGTACTGACCATGACCAGAAACAAACCAGGTATGAAAGTTCATTTTATGTATCTTTCCTTATTTTCTCATACTGGTTTAAACTTGATGCGAATATCGTTTCGCAAAATTCCCCATAATCTGAGCAGCCTTGGTCATATTTCAATAGTAGATACGGTGAGCATATCTAAAACATCCTATGAAGGGTGTTACTGCACCAATCTCAAGAAATGGTGAAGACACACATCGCAAACCCAGTAACCTCAGTATATTAAAGGAGGTTATCTGAAACATTTTATCAACGATGTTACCGCGATAAATTTGAAGAAATCATGAATTATATTCTAGTTTAACAATAGGGAACAGTTGATATACTCGGGCTAATTGACATTATGGGGTAACGTTAATATATATATATAAAGAGTGGAGCACTGTTTGGATAATATAGATATAGCTGTATTAACGAAGTGGGAGCACAAAGATTTGGCGAAGGGCTTTCAAAGTCCTTGGTATCACGAGACAAAAAAATATAGAGGTAGTAACCTAATCTATCCTTTAGGAGCTAAAATGTGATTTTTATTGATTTTACAGATCAAAATATCGCAAACATGGTAAGCGACGAAGGTTTAGACGTAAACATAAAGTGGACATTGCTAATGACGCACCCTCAGAAACAAATGACCGAGAGCCAGTGAAGATGAACAACTTCGTGGACAAGTCAAAAATGAATCCTTCAACATCGGTAAGCATATGTATATAGCATCTTACTAGACATGACGATTGTATGTGATCAACTTTGTGGAGAAGAGATCGATACACCTTCAAATTTTAAGGTCAGTCTCCACTGTACGACTGGCATGACGATCGCGGTAGAAGTTCGCGACGTCGGATGCGTAGTACAAAAGTGTTTTATGCCTGCATTTTGAAAGCGTTTAATAGGCAATGAGATCTATACTTTTAAAGTTCAAGACAAGCAGGCAATTGATATAGATGTTTTTAATACTAGACATTTGGACATTGTATGAATGTTAGTTGTAAGAAAATTTAGCTACTCAGTGAAATATTTGCAGGTCATAGATCGTGTGAGCAATGACTGTGAAAATCTTGCTTAGACAATGCAAGAGGAGCGTCATCAGGTGAATGAGATAGAGAAACTAGTTTTGATGCCAGGTCAGGTTCAGTATCATTGCATCTTATCATGTATCAATCGGGTAGCCAATTCAGAACAAGGTGACTAAAACGGAGATCTCTATTTTCTTCTGTGTCATTCATCGCAACATTTAATGTTCATTACTAATGATGATCCATAGCAGCATGAGAACGTAGACAGTAACAAATGAGGAGTGTAGTGTAGTTAATGGAGAAGACAACTCTTACAGCATTACCTGCTGCCGGAGTACAGTTCCCAGTGTTAACGCTATCGAAAACCGTCACGGATCAGAAATGTATCCGTACCAGTGTTAAACGGAGCCAAAGTAAGCAGAGACGAGTCAGCAGATAATGATTTCTACACTTTTGAAGTTTGAGGAAAGAAGCTATTTGAATATTGGCAGGTATTTCGTCAGTGTATGTATGTGAGTTCTACAATGAAATGTTGTGAGTGTAGTTGATGGAGAAGACAACTCTTACAGCATTACCTGCTGCCGGAGTACAGTTCCCAGTGTTAACGCTATCGAAAACCGTCAC
>JANTCA010028915.1:0-11046 GCA_024741275.1 Chironex yamaguchii | reverse complement strand
GAAAGAAGCTATTTGAATATTGGCAGGTATTTCGTCAGTGTATGTATGTGAGTTCTACAATGAAATGTTGTGAGTGTTGTTGATGGAGAAGACAACTCTTACTGCATTACCTGCTGCCGGAGTTATTGCTTAAACAATGCACAGGAAGAAGCATCATGCCAGCGACACAAAGACCAATGGCAATGCAGGTGGCAAGTCATACCAGTCGTAGCCTCATCTGGATTTTCTGTTCTCTCATTTTTATATTAAATCATTTCTGTTTCTCAGGAAGAAAAAACCGATGAAAAGAGTTCAGATACAGAATCGGAGATCAGCATCACCGAAGCCCGACGACGCATGCACGAATTGCTTGACGATGCTTTTTCTCTTATAAAACCATTCTCAAAAATAATAGACTCTGCCGAAGCCAGCATGCCTAAAAATCTGAAGCAACTGGAAGCACCTGCCCCACCACCACCACGCGAGGAGACGTCAGCACTGTATGGATACACAAAACCTCCACCTCCCCAATTTTTGCCTCCAAGGTATGCAGGGATGCCCCCTGCACTTCCAGAACCATTTCCTGCCCATGGAAGGGCTTCTATTCCTCACCCTGGATCACATCGAAAGCGATTGCTGGCTCAGACGTATGGTCATGATCCATATGGACAGTTCAGTCCCGACACATCCATGGCACCAATTATCACAAAAGATCCTGTTGTGGTCATGGATCCAACAGACAGGCAGAGGTAAGTACTGTCGTTGACATTGCGATAGTATCCTCAAAATTCTTTCGTCGTCCTTATTACTAATGTAGCCATGTGCCACCAATTTATGTCCTTCGCTATTCTAGGGTACGTAGCCTGCTTGCCCTGCTATAGCCTCTGATGGAGAGAACGGTTGAACCCCACTACCCCATTTCCGGCGCTGGAACTGGAGGAATACAGATAGGAATGGCCCCGAATTCCTAAAAAGACAGCTAGGTATTTGCGATCAGGAGCAACAACCACATCGCTGTCATCAGCGAACTGACCCCGGGGGTAGAACTTAGTGGCAGCAACTGATATGGGCCCAGGCCTCAGGCGGCGTCCGATGTCAAATTTGCCAGCCGTAAGTTCATACTTGCTCTTGTTAGAAATGTTTTGAAAAGCCTTAGACGTCTCTGATAAACCTTGTTTGAATAATTATAGTCTTATCTTTACATTGTGGAAAGTTTATACTGTCTGAGAGAAGGCTGTTAGCCACTGGTAATGTAAGGGTCAAACAGCAAGAGAACCAGAGAAAGGCAAGAACAAAGCTCATAGCATCAATGTATGACGTACAAAAGACCCTATAACTTGCGCATGATTTTTTTCTCATTTTGCCATCACACTTCCTTACTACCCTTCCACACAGCTGTGTATCACCAGTACCCCTTGTCTTCAGTTGTATCTGTTAGGTACTTTCTCATATTCTCTCCCAAGATATGCAAATCAACGACTCGGTTATCCTGTATATGGTCGGGCACCAGCCTCGTTTACATATCCATTTGAAGGAGCCGACAGGTCGGGTGTTTACATTACTCCTGTTCAACAGCAACCAGATGGACTGGTAAGGAACTTACTGCATTTAATATAAGCGACCATATTAAGCAGTGTCGTGAGATACATGTCTTAAGCGTAAAATGCGATAAAATTCAATTTGTGTTAAATTAAGTTTGCGTCGTAGGCAACATGTTTTGACCGACATCTTTTGTAGTCTAGGACCGAACCATGATGCATTTCAACATTCGCTGTTGACGTTAAGGTGTGTATTTTTGATAATCTCTGTGGTAAGTGGCGTTTTACCTGCGAACGTCAAATTTGTTGGTGCTTTATTTGCACTGTGAACTTGGTCTGGCAATCCTCACAGTGGCAAACACTAGCAATCCTAGGGCCACTCGGCCCAATCAATTCCTTACGCCACAGATCTACGCCACAGGGTGTGAGCACCTAGGCCACTGAATTTCAGGCATATTCCAGGTATGCAATTGAGAATTTAAAAGTTACGACTTTACGCTGACCCAAACAGAATCTCCAACTACAATCTCCTTCAGGAATGCCGAACTGAGGGTATGGAGATGCTGATTGCTAGAAAGAGATAGAGATGGGTTGGGCACGTCCTGGGGATGAAGCCAGACTGTACCCCAAGAGTCGCTCTCTACTGAACGCCGGAAGGGAAGAGGAAGGGTCCCAGACCGAAGTCAAGCCTGGAGGGAGAAGGGCGAACGTAATAACTGGGGCCAGCCCTTGGCGACAATCGAAAGACTTGCCAAGGACAAGGATCATCAGAGAATCTTCGTTCCTGCCCTTCGCACCAAGGGGTGTTACAGCCTCAAATTCCAGTACGGCTACTTTTTAGCAAATAACATATGATTTGGTGTATTTATCACTATTGATTTGCTGGGTCTCTGGTAACCATCGATGACTTGTATAAAATTCCACATTTCCGGTTATTGTTTGATGCTTTCTAAATACATGGTTATAATTCAAAAATTATAATAAAAAATTATGACGCCATCAATTACTCTATGGTAAATGAAAGGTAATCACTGCTTTGAAGAAGTCTAAGGCGAGTTCTATTTTTCGTGTTTTACGTAGACTTACATTATTTTGTCCTTATACTGTTTTTTTTTCTATTGCCGTTTAGGGTGGAATAATTTGGAGCCCATATGCCGATGATGCTGCGATGAGCTCAATGAAAACCAAGGACGTACCACCAAGGGTAAGATGGATTTCGAACACTGTTGTAGCGATTCGTGATAGTCTCCCAAAATTGTGTACTAATTGCATGCATATTAGTAACCTACCCCCATCTGTTTCAAAAAGCTCTTGCAGGATCACAGTGAGTGAGTGAGTGCAGACTCACAGTTCATATCTTTTACGGAATAAAAGTCAACGCTTCATTTTCATGTACCCTTTGTGGTTAGCTGCTCAAGGACAAAAAAGTCCCATCGCCCACCCCACCAAAAAATGAGAAGAAAGTATCAGCACTTGAACATGCCGAATGTACAAAAGTTTTGTTTGCAAACTGCGTTGAAAAACGATTCCGGCAATCGTAATATATTAGAATGGGAGAGGTATAACTAAAGATTAAATACGTAGACACTGATAATGTATTTCTATAGAGTTCCATATATCTTTTATTTGCTACAATCGGCTATTGTTGATTCGGTTACCGACACGCTTTATTTAGAATTACATATAATAGATTTCATTTATGATATAATTGATTTGATTAATAATAAAGTATATTGAAAATAGTTCAAGTATTTTATCAACGCGACACAAAGTGAAGGCTCCAATTCTAAGTATCTGTTCTTTTGATAAAGTAGATATATAGATTTAAAAGAGACTGTGCAATGGAATTAAGAGAAATCAACTCTAGTACCACCCCTGCTCTGTTGCAGCCAAATATGAAGATGTTACTAGTTACTGAAAATTCTCGACTTCATGGACTCAGTGGAAGCCAAATAGCTTTATGAGCTACGTTTCGAGAGACACTTCTCCCATCATCAGGCTTTTTTATTACAGCTATTTTATTATTCCTCACTGCGGACGTCCGTGGTGACAGGGATTGACTTGTACTGAAATTTGGCGCCATAGCTGTGTTGTGTTTGTTGTGTTTCCTTTGGCCGTATTACTGGAAGACTGTAAGATATGCTGTTGATGTGATTGCTGTGTTGTAGGGAGGGAATGGTTTCTTTGATTTTTCTTGTTGTTGTGTTGGTCTCCTTGTCTATAATTTTTTTGTTTTCCCAGTCAGAAGTAGCTCATTAAAAGCATACGGCTCAGGTCATGATAAAGCTCCTGTCTACATGTTATAAGCTATATAAGAAGTTATAAGCCTTATGCTAGGCTACGTTTGGAGAAAGGTCTCTGCTATTTTCAGCCAGATGATGGGAGGAAGATCCCTAGTAACTACCTCCTGGCAGTGACAGAATGAATTCTTAAGAATTGTTTCGGAAAAAAGCTTACAATACAAGAGATGATAAATGTCTTGATCTGTTATCATCCGTTGTTTTTTGTCCGTTTGGGCAAAGCGATTCCATGTTATGACATGCGGCGGAATGACTAATAGTCATTCGGCGTTTCCTATTCAGCAGTTTAGCTCATTAGGGAAGGCGTTGGATTTGTAGTCGTGAGCCGCAGATTCGACGTCCTGGTGATTACAATCATACCTTCTGTTCTTGATACAAGACCACCTTGCCGACTTTTGTATAGAATTATTCCAAGCGGTAATATATGGATGTCTCGTAGGCACACAACTCATGCCGCTTGTCAAGTGTATACAGCAATAGGCAGATACCCAACAGTAGGGTATGAACGATCGGGGTTGAATGTTCGATAGTCTTTCGATCTTTCCTACTGAGCAGTTTGTCTCATTATGGAAGGCGTCAGCTTTGCAGTCGTGAACCCCAGGTTCGACCTACCGGTGGTCGTACTCATGCCATGATTTCTGTTCTTAACACAAGACAATACTGTCGACTTTTATACGGAAATAGTCCATGTTATTAAGATGCCAGGGTAATCACTTTGTTTATTTCGCTTTTAGGCGCCTGGTCCTTTCGATCAAACACAACCAAGTTACTTAACAGCACTACAATCTACACCACTAACGTCATCCGCGTTCCCTTCAGGCCCAAGAGAGCACCGTACCACCATAGACAATGATACAAGTGATCTGGGTAGAAGTATGAAAGAACGATCGCAACAACCACTGATACGAGCAATAAAAGATGAGCTTCTGAGGTTATCCCAGAATACACCTGGGCGCACGAGAATTCAGGAACTGCCCAACTCGTGATTACGAGAGTAGTTGTCAACTGAATTCTTTATTTTAAAAAGGATTTGCCAGAAAAGAACTGCGCATACGCTATCTTACATACGTTGTGATTGGTCAATGGATCGGCTATTGATATGAGACCATCATCATCGTCAGCGTGTCTCTGCGGTTTTTACGTCATCCGAGGCGTTGTAATATTGCTAAAAGGATCTATAATCTCTCAATCAATGGTTATCTTCATGGAGGAGATGAATGAGAAACGTCAGAGAAGGAAGGATGTTTGGTCATTACTCCCCACAATTGAGTTGTGTGGTTTGATGCACATTACAGGAAGACTCGTTTCAAATTTTAAACAAATTATTGGAGTCGCTTGACCTTCAAAGGATTCTGACCATCGTAGGTTAATTTATAGGGACTCGATGTTGTCCACCAATAAATGAGTTTATTAGCAACAACATCGTTTCTTGACATCCTTGACGAAAGAGTATATTATTGGACATCGAATTCGATTGGTTTATTAAGATAGATATCAGATTTATTTAAATACTGACTCGGTATATTTTGAGTTATTGAATTCTTTTGCCAGCAATAGCTATAGGCTGTTCCTTGTTAACTGAGAATATTCTACTGTATTTTGCGTTCCTTGTAACAAAAATATTCACTTTGTTGCTAAAAGCAATCCTACGTTCCAGGGAAAATGATTTGCTACTTTGGTTCTGGAAGTATCAAGAGACCATTTTGTTTTACCCTCGTGTCGATAACTATAATTTCTGCTATGACAGTATTAAAGTAACACAATAACTTTAAAACTAAAAGTAAATCACTGTTGTACTTAAGCCTCTATTTGACTTGGAAATGTTCAAGTATCTTTTTATATATAAATATCAATATACCTATGTTCATAATATTTAATCACTCTTACGTGTATATAATTTCTACAAGTGTTAATATGTTTTTTTACTGATTAAATTTTAGATTTCGAATAGCAGCATATATTATGTGCCTGAGTAACATTAGTAATTATTAATTATCCCAGTTGTTCTCGTCATACACTTTAGAACAATTTTATTTTCTCTGTAGTTTTATTAACTAAGGATTGTTCTGTCATTGCATGTTAAGCAATGTCAGCTTGTTTTGATAAATTAGCATATTCACAGAAGTTGTGTCCTCTGCCGAGGCCATTATTTGCTGTCGAGCTTTCCAAAAACATTTTTGAAGTGGCTCCCAGATCTATGATTCACCTTGTTACCCGTTTCTTGCCAATTTTGTTTATCTGTTAAGGATATTATTGTATACATGCATTTTTAAACATTACTTAAAGCTATGGCAATCGCATTGCCTTTATGTTAATACCGTCACTCATATAATATCGAATGGGATGAAGTTTTGGTCTACTAGAGAGCCTACTGATTCGAGTCCCAGTCTTAGCATCCAATTAAGTATCTCAAATTTAACCATTCCACATGTATATATCGGATTGTCGATGACATAGCGGTGCAACCCACTCCCCATTTGAAACCAGGCTACGGATTCCAGCCCCGATGTTACCTTTCAATGAATTACGACCATTTTTAAGTATACCGCCCCACATATCAGTATCCAGTGGACGAGTATTTAGCGGTGCAACCCCCTGTCCTTTTCCAACAGGCTACGGGGTTCGATCTTCAGTATTTCCATCCAATGAAGTAAGACCGTTCCCAGATGTACCGTTGCACATGTATATATCGGATGAACGATGACATAGTGATGCAACCCCTCCCCCTTTTCCAACAGGATACGGGTTCGAACCCGGGTGTTACCTTCCAACGAATTAGGACCATTCTTAAGTATACCGTCCCACGTATAAGTATCCGATGAGCGGTTATTTATCGAACTACAGTATTACCACACAACGAAGTATGGCCATTCTCAAATGTACCATTGCACATGTATATACCGGATAGGAAATAACATTGTGGTAAAAATCACCTCTTATCCAACAGGCTACGTGTTCGAATCCCAGGGCCGAAGCATGACTATTTGTCAGCATTCGGTTTCCCAATGTCTGTGACGTCTACTGTGAAATATGAGTTTAATCACTAGTAGCCATTGCCCAATGGATAGGCATCGATACTTCAAAAAACAAATGTTGAATTTTCTGCTTTGTATTTGATTGTTTTGGGAGGATTTGTTAACTGTACATACAAATGACGTTTTCAATGCCTTTCCTAAAAGCGATGACAGTCCCTACAATTTTAAAGAACTTAAAATTTTTCTGCCAAATTTAAAATGAACTAATTTTCACTGTTCAACTTTCAATTGCATATCATTCTGCCCTAGTTTAGCACTTATTTCTGCTTGCTATAATATTTTGGTTTTGAGCTAACCATTGTGTAGACTAATTGAGACATCTTAATATTTACTGTCTTGTCATTACCTCATTTGTTGTTCATGTAATTTTTTACTTCTTTCTCGCGTCCTGCACAATTAGACACCAGTGTAAGTTTGCAGATTTTTATTTTCTACTTCAAATTATATATATATATATATTTCCAGGGATGCATTTTGCAGTTTAAGTATGTATTTGTGTATATAGATATTTCATTCTCTGAGATTTCATACAGCCTTATATTATGAATATAGATTTAGCTTGGCACTGGAAATTAGTAATACAAATTCAAAGACTTTCCTGAAACATGGACTTATACCTACTGCTCTTTTCCTGCTTTTTTTGTGTATTTGTTGTGAGTGCGGTAAAGATTAGTAGAATCTGGCTGCAGTTTTCGTTATCCAGTCCGACGCTTAAACTTGGGTGTTGTTAGCAAGATGGCTTCCACTCATGGAACATGGCTCTCGAGTTAAAGTCCCATTCGAGCCCCTCCCAATATCCTTCTTTCCCATCCCGTTTTTGGTATTTGTGGCAGTTGCTCTGTTATTCAACCATTTATCGTCTTTCTTGTGTCACTCTACACCACGTAACACTACATGAAACACCACTTTTACCTACCAATAACCACGGGACTTTTGAATCATAACAAACCGATAGGAATTTCAGTAGAAAATAGCGGCAAAATGTCATACAGCGAAGTGGATTCAAGAAATTAAAACTGACATCATTATGTAGACTTTGAAACAATCAGGAATCAGGCCAGTATAATTACAACATGCAGTACTATTTGTTTGGCCACAAAATACTGACAGTGTCTCTCTTTTTCCACTTTAGCAAATTCTACAAGTCAGACATCATGGCACTAGCCCTTACCAACACAACGAGGACTACTCCTGCAGGCACGGTTTGGTAGTCGAATTTTCCGTTGTGACTGAAGAGTGTGATTCTGAACCATTGAAATATATTCACCAAGTGTTACAGTTACATTATTGTGAAAAATTACAGTTCTTGTAAGGTCAGTGGACAAAGTTTCAAGGGGAATACAGGGAGTTATGCAAATAGGAGGATGAGGAGAATCAGAGAATGTGAGAGGAGTAAGCGACGAGAACAAGAAGAAACTATGAGGAGCGCAAAAGGAGGAGTATGAGGAGACGAATGAAGAGTATCTGTAGCATGTCTACGATTGTAGAGAGCAGCATTCAAACTCATTGGACAAGCTTTGAAGAGGAGTACGAGGAGTTCTGCGAACAGGAGGATGAGGGGAATCAGAGAATGTAGGGAGGAGTAAGCGACGAGCACAACAAGAATCTATTAGAAGCGTAAAAGGAGGAGTACGAGGAGACGAATGAGGAGTATCTTTAGCATGTCTTCGATTGTAGAGAGTAGTATTCAAACTCATTGGACGAGCTTTGAAGAGAAATACGAAGAGTAAGCGAGAACGACACGGAGAGACTGCGGAGTAGTGTAAAATAGGGAGTACAGGAAAGTGAATGAGTTGTCTTAGGAGTATCAGGAACGTGTGGAGGATTGTAGAGAGTTGCATGTAAGCTCATTAGACGGAGTTTAGAGAGAAATACGATATGTTTTACGAATAAGGGGAAGAAAATGATGTGGAGAGTTGAGTGAAGGGCAGTATGTGCGAAGCGTATCTAAGTAGTATTAGGAGTGTTTAATGTATGAATTAGAAGTATGATGAGGAGCATGATAGTACAATAATGAACACTGAAAGAGGAACGATGAGGAGAGGAATCAACTTGATAAGTACACGAAGATGTTTGTTAAATCTTATAGTTGCTTTCACCCTTCTGATGTAATTTCTATCGACAGTCAAGTTACCCGTTCTCCTGGTACTAGACTAGGGTCACATGCAACATATCTCCAGTTGATATCGACTGGTGGGAACAACAGATCATAATGTTCGCAGACTATAAAGCGATATCAACTGGCCAGTTGGTCTAGGGGTATGATTCTCGCTTAGGGTGCGAGAGGTCCCGGGTTCAACTCCCGGACTGGCCCTTATTTTATTTCCGCTCAGTTACAACTTCATAGAGGCTAATGGTAGTTTTTAACTTAAGAGCTCTCTTCACAAACTGCTTTATTTCAGTTAATGTTCTTAACCATAATTTTATAAATACCTCATTTCGTTTCATGATAATCATCGTTACGTGCCCTCGAATTATTTTCCTTCGCTGTTTGATTTACTTTTAATGTCGACGGTGGAGGGGGGTATAAACTTCCAATGCGACCTTACTTATTACTCAAGTGTAACGCTAAACATCTTTGATTTAATGTATTTATCAGCAGGATGGTGTGTCCCGTATTTGTATCAAACTGCATTATTTTACAGAAGCAAGTCTGGGAACTGAACCAGACATCGCCTGCACCACAATGTTAGAAACATTAATGACTTCGAATGCTTAAGATTGGTGCTAACGGAGAAGAGATAAGTGGAAAATAATTTAACTTTCCTAAAAGTTTCGTAAAGCATATACCTCGGTAATAAATTCTGCTTGTTCACTGTACCAAGCATTGCACGCGACTCTTTTTCACAGCGTAGTATAAAGCAAGGTTTAACCACAGAATAAAGATTGTCAATCTTTATTCTGTGGCTTTAACCAGCCAAGGTTATGTTTTACCAGCCACATAGCCGCAGAGGTCAAGATATTGTCGGTGTTTGCGCCTGAATAACACCTAGAGGCCAGTTGGTCTAGGGGTATGATTCTCGCTTAGGGTGCGAGAGGTCCCGGGTTCAACTCCCGGACTGGCCCGAAGCCTTTTATGTATCACAACCGTACGTATATGTTGTACACTTGCTGCCTTGGTTTAATAACGCCTCCTTCCCTTGCTGTGGCAAAAATACAGGCCAACACCTTGTAGCACCTCAAAAAACAATCAAAACTTCGCATAAAGCAAGACAAGACCATAATACTCCACCAAACAACCTTAAATTAGAATTAAGGAAAATAATTAGGCGCCTGTAACTACACGCTACATTGTCCACAGAGATAAGGAATAAGCATCACGTAGCAACATAAGACGAAAAATGTGGATAAAGCATAGATTTAGCGCCTCTTAGCCTTCCCTTTTTACCAAATGGTGATTCAGTTAAAAAATGTCAGTATTTATACGCAAAATTGTGCACACAGGATAGCAATCGCTAGCACACTGCTATATAAAGTGAAAGTAGTGGATATAGTATGGAATTAACGTTTCTTTTCATTTTGCGGATATTTTCAAAAAAAGCCTTACTATAGCCTTGCCTTTTTACCAATTTGTGCTTCAGTTAAAGCATGTCAGTATTTATACGCAAAATTGTGCACACAGGCTGGCAATCACTATCACACTGCTATATAAGGTGAAAGTAGCGGATATAGTATGGATTTCGAGCTTCTTTTCATTATGCCGATGGTTTGAAAAACAGGCTTACTATAGCCTTGCCTTTTTACCAAATTGTGGTTCAGATAAAACATGTCAGTATTTATACGCAAAATTGTGCACAGAGGCTGGCAATCATTATCACATTGTTATATAAGGTGAAAGTAGCGGATATAGTATGGATTTCGAGCTTCTTTTCATTATGCGGATGTTTTGAAAAACAGGCTTACTATAGCCTTGCCTTTTAACAAAATTGTGGTTCAGTTAAAGCATGTCAGTATTTATACGCAAAATTGTGCACACAGGCTGGCAATCACTATCACATTGTTATATAAGGTGAAAGTAGCGGATATAGTATGGATTTTGCGCTTCTTTTCATTATGCGGATATTTTGAAAAAAAGGCTTACTATAGCCTTGCCTTTTTACCAAATTGTGGTTCAGTGAAAACATGTCAGTATTTATACGCTAAATTGTGCACACAGGCTGGCAATCACTATCACACTCCTATATTAGATGAAAG
>JANTCA010028904.1:0-21930 GCA_024741275.1 Chironex yamaguchii | reverse complement strand
TTTTAAGTATGATTTTAGCGCAATGTCGCAAATTTTCAAGGCGATTTTCAAGTTTTGTACCACAAAAAGATTGTTACTTTCTTTGAATTTCTTTTATCCGGTTATCTCAGGCCTGCAATTATTTTTGTTTATGTAACTCTTAGCTGACAAGACTATTGCCATTTCTCATCTTTAGCCATATTAAATTTTACCCTAATAGTAAATCTTCATAATCATTATACTACTTTGAGATAATCCTGTGCTAAAATTGGTGTTGTTGTTGCCATTACGTTGTTAACTATTGGAATGACTTACAAATGGCAGACAAAGCAGATGCGCTTGTGTATGATGCATTTTCTCCTCATCTTGTCCAATTTATTCTTTTTTTCACTCTGCTAGCATGCTTTAAAATATTCCTTTGTTATCCATTTCTTTCAATACGACCAATACATAATAGTTGCGTACTAAAATGTTTTATCAAAGTGCAGACATTATATTACAATTAACCGTAAGTATATTTATCAGCTGCAGGCCAATACTATCAATTCATTTAACAGATGTGAATGAGGAAAACATGCGCAATTAAAGTGAAATATACCTAACTGCTGAAATCACTGAACCAATGCAACTTGTAAGAAATCACGCTTTCACTGTCATTGTGTAAGCAATATGTTGCTTCTATCATTTGTGGCTTTAAGAAGCTTGTAAGTTACTACCTAGGAATAATTTACTTCAAATTGGTGTCACAATGTAACATTCATTTTATAACAAAATACATACAACTACTATGCTTAAAGATGGTTGCAATTGATCTGAATAAATTTACCGTAATTGTTAAAGGGCACGGCCCTGGATAGCTCCCATTATAAGGATGAATACAAAAATTGTATTCCTACTAACTGATTTGCAGTTTCAAATTTTAGCCTAAATTGTTTTAAAACAAGGAAAATAGTAAAAAAATCAAACTACTTAAACAGGACAGTGCAAAATGGCAATGCAATGTTTGTGAAATCCTCTAGAATTGCATCACCAACATTGCAACATTAAATGTTAGAACATCAAGTTTTGAGAGTGGTAAAGGACAATTACAAAGATGTACACGAGAAGCAAAATGCGTAACGATAGTTGTTTTAGCTTGGTTACGCCAAAACTCACTGGATAAATAATGGAATGATTAAAACCAAATAGTTGGCAGCTGTAGTATTTAGGTGAAGAAGTAAGGTACCCAGGGACTTACATTCTGATAACAGCAAAGGTAAGAACAAAATCACGGCAGATAGACCAATCTAAAAACCTAGCGAGGGTAATGAGAAGTTACACTTATTTCAGACCAATGAATTCTATTCAACTATCTAAACCAACAACAAGCAGTAAAGATCTACAAATATTTTATCTATAGTTAGAAATTCAGAGAATGACCTATCAAAAGAGAAAGGACTGCTGTGGTATGTGATTGTTTTGCAAGGATTAGTGAAGACACCGACCATGCCGCATACTAAAGATTTGGATTAAAAGTTATATTTGAATTGAAGATTATGGACTAGTAGCTGCCAACATTTGTTTTTGTTGCCTTATTCCATGTATACCTGATGGACATGACAAAATATGATTGATCGTCTTCTTGTAAAGAGAACTGGTAAGGGGGCTCGACCTACTCTTTAAAAACAACCCACGTAAATGAAGTAGAAGATATGCCCTGACAAACTATTGGCAACAGAAAAATAGATTGATGACGAATTTTGTAAAGTTGTACAGAGAATGCAAAATAATGAGACAGAATACCCCAACTAATCCTAAACTCAAGCAACATCGACGACAAAATTGATAACATCCTGAGTTAAAGCCTATGGTGGCTCATATATACATAGTTATGAAATAAAAACCCTAAGTTCGAGACTTTCCTATGAATGCTACTATCTATAACGTGCGTGGTTTGGGCGGTAGAACGGTTAGAAATACTCTATGCAACTGAGTTTTTCCTAACTTAATTTAATCACTATGGGCCACTGACACTCATTCTGTTACATAATAAACAAACTAACTCTATTTGTTCAAATGCCATATTATTCCTAATATCTCTCATTTCCCATCAATATCCTTTTCATTAAACGGATTACTTGCTTGCTTATACGATACAGTCCGAGATCTGAACTTAACTACCAATATGGTGGTCTAGCCTGGTTGTCGTCTTGGTTATCGAATTATAATCATTAATTAGAGTTTAAAACTACGTTTAAATTTATATCAAGGAGAGACAGATGGATTTCTAAGAACAGAAGTATAGTTATGATCGTGTTAACATGCTATTGGTAAGATTAGGCTTCAATAGGCGGACACCTAGTAATATGAGTGGACAATCGGGGTTGAATGAGTAATTGTCTTTAATTCCTATTAAACTGTTTAGCTCAGTAATACAGGTCTCAAATCTTTAGTTTCGAGACCCGAGTTCGAATTTCTGGTGGTCATAATCTTTCCTTTTCTTCGGCTCTTCACGCAAGACCATCATGTGGAACTAGATAAAGACCTAACTTTTGAAAAACGTGATACTGTACACTCCTTTTCTGTTATAAATTTGAAGAGTTACTTTCATATGCTCACCAGCTAATTATGATGAATCCTATATCAGATTTCGTAATTGTTAATCAGCAATGGATTTACATTCTTTTGTGGCCAGTCACGGCGCATACAAGAAAAACGTGTCTGGTAAATGAGAACCAACCTCTCACTTTTGCTACTGCTTGCCAATGTATCGGATTTGCGTTGCTATGCTTTCTTGAGAGTGACCGATGCCTTGGCTGAACTTAACAACACGCAATTAACACAAATGATGGTCTCGTCGACGTAGCAATTGGAATGCGTTCCAACGTGGCCTTACAGCATAAATACGAGACGATAAATAAACGAGCTCCTTAAGCGAGTATTCGCCTTGATAATTTCATAGAAAAGTAATTTTCTTGAGCTTAAATTTTCTTGTCATGTGGTCAGTTTGTTTTTATTGAATTTTTGACAAAATCTCATTAGGCGCCATAAGAAGACACAGCAGCAAAATTTAGACGATGTCTAGAAAATATCTACGCTGTAGACATAGCAAATTCTCTCTTTTCCTTGTGATCACTACAAGTTTAGTACATTTACAAATATTTCAAAAGATCCAATTTTTATCGATCTCTGTTATTGTAGATAATTCGGTGATATGTCATGACAATAGACCAGGGTGCATTGTCTCCCATTTTGTACGTAGGGACTAAGCTTGCCAGCACTATGAACGTAATAATTGACACACGTCCATTTAACATTAAAAGTACTATTGGAATTAAAAAAATAGTCATAATGTTATACAAGTCAAAAGATGCTTGAATTTTAATAACCTTGCTAGTCTTAATGACAGAAAAAGAAATCATATTATCCAAGAACTCCTTCAATAGCCATGATTATCTATGATAATCTAAAGTTTTGACGTTACAATCATCCTTTTTATTATAGGAAGTAACTTAAGTGTAATTGATAAAGCTACAACTCAAAGCCTTCCTTTCAGAGACAGTGACCTTTCCAATGCACAACTAAAAGTAGAATTGAAAGGGCTTAAGCTCAATTGTAGTGACTACATTGTTTAAATCAGGTATATTGCTGAGCTACTTTGCTCTGAACTCTCAAATGTCTCATCCTTTTCTACTTCCTCTATTGACCATGATCATGCAATAAAACATTGTTTAAATGTTTAAATCATTTTCAATCAAGTCCACATCTTCCGAAGCAAAAATTTACTATTCCTTCAATTTCTAAGATGCTCAACAAAAATTTCTCTTTCATTGTGATCCTCCCACAAATCAGCAAGTCACTTATTGCATCAGATCAATGCTATTACACGAAAGGCCATGCAAATCTCTATCACTCTTTAAAAGATCTCCTTACTTGAGATATTACATCACTGCTGTCATCACAGAAATTTGGAAATCTTGGAAAATCTTCTCAGTTTGGAAACATGCTGTTGCTTTTCTTGTCCACAAAAATGGCCCTACTGATATCCCAGCTAACTTTCGGCCTAAAAATCTGAGTTTGTCTAAAAATTTTCAAATATATACAGTCATATTTATAATTATATAAAAAAGGACGAATTTATTGAATCTTTTATTCAAAACTGCTTTAATAAAGGGTTTTCTGGCTGCTTTGAACACACAGCTCATTTGGTTTATGTTCTAAAACAAGCCAAACAAAGATGAGCTGTTGTCACCTTACTTGATCTTAAAATTGCCTTAATGCTTAATGCGAAGTTAACCTTTCTTTGATTCCTACCATATTCAAATACCACCATATTCCTGAAAAGATAAAATAAACATGATAAAAATCTCTATAACGATTTTTTTCACGTCATTTACTTGTAGTGATTTCAAAGCCGATTTCGTCCATGCTGGAAGGGAGTTTTGCAAGGGGACTGTCTCGGCTCCTTGATTTGTAACCTATCACTTTTATTCAATATACCAAATCTGATAGATATTCTCAACTCGGATATTCTTTTTCTAAACTCCTGCATCCGCGACATTGGTACCAATTTGCAGATTCTGCTGCTATCTTGACTGGTCAAGAGTATGAAAATTTAAAAGTTTCCTAACAGTACAAAGCTTAAAAACTGTCTTAAGTAAAACTGGCATCTATAAATCTTGTCGTCTGACACTGATCACGTAGATTCCTCAGAATACAGTTACAGAAAACAAAGCAGAATTTGTAGTGTAAAGTAGGATTGAATATTGACCAATAAGTATGAAAATCAGCTGTTATTAAATACATTCACCTCTTAGTGTACTTGGAGCTAAGCCCCTCGGCCCTAACTAGGCACGAATTACGTCCTAACCTTCTTCTATCATTATATAATTAGATGTCTATCCATTCTGGAACTGACTGTTGGCTTTGAATCAAATCTGCACGATAACAATCTACGCATTTATTCACCTTTCAATGAGCATTTTTGTGATATTTGGTAAAACATCAACAGATTTCATCAATATGTTAAAGAATTTAGGATACGACAGTAATGCAAAGAAGTACATCGTTAGGAAAATTATGAACATTGCCATAAGAACTACTTACTTTGCATTTATTTAAGAAGTAAAGAATGCACACATCCAGAACTAATGAAGTTTTAAGCAAAGTAATTTTATTACTTAGAACCAGGGGCGGATCTAGACATTACCCACATTCACATTAGCAAAGGTCAATTTTTAGGTTTGCTCAAGAGCAGAATTTACCGCAATCACGCAAAGCCCAGATAATACTCTGACATTATACTGTCTTGCGACATTAATTTAATTCTTAAATTTACTTTGTGTCTTGTTTATGGGGTGCTTAATTGCACCCAGACGAAACACCTACTTCTCCAAATCGATTCCAAATTCATAGAGGAAATGCCCTTGTCATTAAACGGCTTAGAGAACCAATAAGATTTTGTGCGAATGTTAAATATATTTTATCATAAATTAGGCCTGGGCGTCTAGGAGTTAACAGTAAAATTCTACCCCTAAAATTTTGTGCGAATGTCAGCCAAAATGGGGATTTGCATGGACTGGAAAAGTATTGGAAAAATTACAGGGAAAAATGAATTTGCGAAAGTGGCGAATGTGGGCTGTCCCTCTCATCAAAGTTAAATGTCAGATGACTCTGTGAGATGGGGATGACCCTACTACGAGGATGACTCTGCAATGAGAAGCTGAGAGATTGCACCGCTGTAGGTCAAAGAATCGTCCTTTCAAAATTAGAGATCTGGAACATGAGTAATCGCTTGACGTGGCATTCAAGCTTATCTGATAAGGCAGCCCAGTCTTATCAAAACTAAATTACCCAGCAACAGTCCTACCAATGAATCTTTTTCATCTAAAATCTCTTGTTTTAAAAGTCTTCTTACTTTATTTATTTGCCGGTTTTGATACATATTTGATGATTATTTTAATGCCGGACTTTTAGACCTGTGACTTAGTTCACTGCTGAGGGGAGCAATTACCTTATTCAAGGAGAAGTGACTAATACATCAGATAGTTCTATCTTGGTCAGGTCAACCGTGTCCATCTCTCAAGTATACACCACATGCTACTATGAGGCATAGGTATAGGCGTGGCAAGTGGGCGTGGCAAAGTGGGTGTAACAAAGTGGGCGTGCTAGTAGATTTGAATTTTGCGAATGTCATATTTTGCGTTGGATCCGTCCCTGCTTAGAACTATTGTGTTATGTAGGTTTACTTTTCCATGTGAAAGGTTCAAGTAGTCAATTTCAAATTAACTGTAAAGTGAGACTTGCAATTGTATTTTAATTTCATAAAGAAATAAATTTGGTTTGCAAATTATTAAACAATGTGCAAATCAAATACTAACACAGTACTAATACTGACAAAGCCTTTATATAACCACCATTCATGACTATAGGGCCTGATTGTTGCAAGGAAATTTCTCATTATTCATGGTATGGTTCAGAAAGA
This sequence comes from Chironex yamaguchii, assembly GCA_024741275.1. NCBI lineage: Eukaryota > Metazoa > Cnidaria > Cubozoa > Chirodropida > Chirodropidae > Chironex > Chironex yamaguchii. Next base: position 15,488 of record JANTCA010028904.1, on the reverse strand, counting down.
ATCAGAAGGTCTCAGAAAAGATTATTGGTTTCTTAACATTGCAGACTTAGAATGATCAGTTTCTTATACACTTTTGAACCAGAGTTTTCAAAGACCTGGCGAGACGGGAGAGATGTGAATCCTTAATTCATAAAGACTTTAAATAGGCCAGTTGAAATAACGTTTTCATCTATTCAAATTTGCCGTCTCGTACTCATTTCGAGTGACGAGATGAAGTATTACATATGTATAAATGTTGATAAAAATGAGGTAGTATCATTATTTGCCTGATGATGCTACTTTATCTGTATTGACATATTACTCAGCAATCATGAAGATATCAACGTATCATTGTTGTAATTTAAAATCTTGTATGAATGAATTGTTTGTGCGTGACAGGTACAGGATAAAAATGATATGATAATACTTAAACCTGGAGTATCAATTTCTTGGTGTGGTTTGATAGTATATTCGATAACGAAGAAAAGATTATGTTTACATAAGTCGGAGAAATAAATGTTAATCTCTTTTTAGCTTTTAGAAAACAAAGAAGTATTTGTGTGTAGTGACGCAATCATCCAGTAATAACATCCTGAATTCACCTCTGACAATCAACGTCCTGGTATTTCAGCTGTCAGGCCATCTGCCCGGGTAGCAGTGGGTTCGGTGCCCACCCTGGAAGAATGACGTGTTTCCTAGAATTTTAACAACTAAGGTATTACTACTACAGAACGGAAATAGACATAACTGACAGGCCACAGAACAGTGACATGTGCATGACTTATTTATGTATTCCCTTTTGCAGATTGCATGTGAAACCTTTCTCATATACTTTCTTTATTCTTTTGCTTTGAGACATAGTTTGAGGCTCTGTTGTTCTCTTTTCGGTGATGCTCATGATAAATGTTACACTCCAGTTAATTTTAGAGAATCAGAATTATCTGTACTCGTGTGAAAGAAAGAATCAGACTTTCGTCCAGGGCGAGAATGTTAGAGTTGCATGACGGGAAGTGATTCTAATCTGAGGAGATTAACACGTTCTGTGTTGTATTGTTATCGTCAAAATACAGTTACCTTGCGACTAGGAAGGGTCATGACTGAGCTGTACAGTGCACCCTTGAACTTTTATATTTAGATGTGTTTGAATGGAAATAGATTATCGGACCAAAGGAGGAATTATATGCTTTCTAGGTTAGCAGGAAGACTCTGCACCCAGTGTAATTGTATTTACATTTGGATTGTCTGTTGTTGATACAAAAAACCGGACTATCATCAGATTGATCGAGCTCTTGTTTATATTAGTTATCCTTCTCACACGAAGTCAGGAAGCCTGTCGTCGAGGACTTGCTGACAATGGATTCAAACTGAAATTCGGATTCTACTGCGCATCTTTGGATTTGTTCGGGGATAGGACAAAATGTCAAGAAGAACGTCAAAAGGAGCCCAAAACTACTATACACCCGATTTTCCAAAAACAATTGCTAACAAAAATAGTTTATAGGAGGTCCCAGTGAAAATTCTTGAGGAAGAATATGAACATGAATATCGATAAGTATAATCAGCAGTAACGTTTACAACTTGTTTAAATATTTAACGGCAAGGTATGCTGACCGATTCGGTTAAGCATCGCTTACTATTTTGATCCCAAGTATTTCTCAATGTCTCGCAATTTATAACTTGCTAAATAATTACTCGTTATAAGCACTCTTTATACTTAAGCTCTATCATGATGTGAACCTTATGATTGAAATCTGAGACTTCAGACTTCAAATGTAAGAAATCCTGTTCTGAAACTTCAGTTAAAGACAACTTATGTGTAAAAATACTATTCCAACGTAGTGTAGATGTACTAAGACAAGAATAATGAGCAAATGAAACCTAGTGCACGACGTGAATCGACTTTAATCTTGTTATATCTCTTTTTTCTGATCATCACCAGAGATTTACAATTTAATTGTTAATTCGTAGGCACCTTACTTTTCTATTGCACTGAATATCATTAGCGAGTTGCAATAGATTTGTTTCTTTTGTCGACATAGAGTCGTCTAATACACAAGCCCTCCAATATCTGGTTTAATAAAATCATCTGTTTCTCTAGACAGGAAATGGATCAGACTTAACTATTACTAGATCCTTGTTTAATGATTTGAAGTAAAAGTTTTATAAGTGATTCGGGTCGTATGAATTAATTCCCTATTGTACATTTCACATGTTCTAACGAGTAGGACAGACAAAGAAGATTCCAGAACTGCACTATAACTTCATGGTATTGTCTGTGTTTCGGTTCTATTACAAAGTAGGTTGCAAACGAAGGTATTGTCTTAATATTTCATTGTCATTTTTCATATATATATTGTCATCTATGTTCGTAACCGTTATTTATCAATCCAGTTACTACAAGGTAGCTGTCAGCTCAGATTATCTAAGAATGAAACATAGATATTAGCTGTCCTGGAATTCTGACTTACGCGTAAGCCGGGGGCATGTTTGCAAGTCTCTGGTTAGATTGAATATTTACATTAGGCATAAACACCTCATACGTAAAAATCTGGCGAGATTAAATATATGTTTTATAATAACCAAATATCTTATCATTTGCCGCTAGAATGAAAATATGTAAATAACATTACATTTTCAATAATATCTATTATCGCAGGACACAGATTTATGGTCGTATCATTTAACCACTAACATAAGCTGAGTTTTAATGTATCTTAAGTCGCCAAAATTTAAATTTGCTGCCGTAGTATTAGTCTAAGAGGGACAATCAAAAGTGTGCTTGCTAAACAATTCGGAAAAGACGTTTTCGATAAAGCCAGTAATGTTAAGCTTTAAACAAAATGAAGGTGAATATTGATCTACGAACCAGTGATTTTGAAGATAAGATCGTTTGATCTATTTTTGCAAATTGCATTCTATCGTAAAAGCAAACTATGTGTCAAAGATTATTGTCAGTCTGATTTTTCAGTTACTGCTAAACTTTTGTAAAGCCAGTGATAAGTAAAATGACTCACTGCAAATAACAGTGAGAATGGAGACTCGATAGATAGAGAGTGAAAGAGTTAACGAAGTAATGTTTCATTCTTATATGTTGTATTGACTGCTAATGTCTGTCAGTTCAGCTTCGAAAAATAGCTATGAAATGATGTCACTAACAGGAGCTTAGACTTGACATTTATCGTAGGATGCAAATGAAAAGATGGCCCCTTTTTCGTATCGATGACGAGCAGTTTAGTTGCAACATGTTTTTTAATTCTTGGATTGTGAAACTATTGCTTTGCCTTAGAAGCTTTGTCTTCCTTGTCTTCTCGGATGCGAAGTCATTGCCGAACTACTGTAATGGAAGTAAGACTGCGGGAAATGATACCCTAGAAATTAGATGAGAAATTAGTTAGATTTTTGGCGTAAATTGTACGAAATAATTAGGTTGCTACCCAATGTCCTGTGAAAAAATAGACTGGATTACTCTTATAATTCCAATAATGCCGAAGAATATATCTTTATGCCGCTTTTTGGTCAAGTATGCCTGCAGTTGGATACAAAGTCATGGCTGTCGCATCTACAAAAGTAGAAATATATTTTTTGTATTTATTCTTTCATTTATTTTAACTAACCAACACCAAGAAAGCGATAAAACCACCCACTAAAATGCAACAGGTTACAGAAAAAGGAATAAACGGAGAAAACGTACAATAGAGAGATGATACAATACAAATTATTGAAGCTTAGTTGTTAGGAAAGCAAGTATCCAAAATAGAATTCCATATGGCAAAGAACAAACTTTTATCTGTTACTTATACATGCCATGTCTGTATATGGCAAAGAAATGCCTCCACAGTTGTTATCCAATCTTTCTTGATGGCAGCTGCCGTCCCGACTAGAATCACAGACCTGCGCAATTTCGCTCCTTTTCTACCCCTGGTTTCCATGTCGTTGTTAGTCTGCTCCCTATTTATTTTGGCGCCTAGGTAAAAAGACGTTGGCGTTCGATGCTGTCTCAGGACGTGCTCAATAAACATTCATCTTCTATCTCTGACTTCATTATTCATTACAACGATCCTGGCCTTATGAGGTGTTCAGTCGCAGTAGATAAATCTGGCCATGTTCCGTATTCGTCATCATATATATCAATCAATATGTCGTCTCCTTAGTCGCAATTTCAGGGCTCATATCTATATAATAACACTAAAATGACCCGTGTTTTGTAACAATTTCGGTTTTGTGTCTCTTCTGATGTTGATGGAGCAAGTATACGTGTCTCTGTCTCGTGACCGTACTATGAGTGACAGAAATTAAGATTACATTAACAAACTGGAAATTGCATCGAATATTCCTGGGAACGTTCTTTAGGAAGGTTAAAATACGTGAAAGCGATTGCTATAGTTGTGTAATACCATCGCGACACCATTGGCAAGTGCCTACAAACCACGTGCCACGAGTAAACCTAAACCTTGCGAGGGAAATTGGGTACGATGAAATTGTCAAGAAGCCGTTCGATGGGTGAGCCAGTACGATTCCACAAAATATCTTGGTTAAGATCATGGGTTTCCAGTCTTGTTCAACCAATTGCTGACACCGGTTAGGTCACTTATGTTCATGAACAGCAGATTAGTTCTGCTAGCGCCAATGTGCTTTGAAATTCGCAGATTGGCTCAGCAGACATTGCTCAAGTAAGTGATTATAATTGTGCCTGTGCAGGCGTCTAAGAGAAAAGGCTGCTAGTCACGTGAATAGACAAGTATCCTAGATACGAGTTGCAGCCATTATTATTAGGAGAGAAGTAAATGAGTTATCACTGATGGGACGTAAGCAAGTTACAAAAAATGGAACTAGCCAAAGGATAGCTAGAATAGGAGAAAGAAAAAAAGATCTACCTGAATATTGACGGAAATCATCAAACTTTGCATTGATGATTAGCAAATAGCAATAGTATGTTACCACAATCAGTTCATGATGTTATTCTCAAGCTTTTCAACTGAAAATGGCGTTAGCGTTGCCATTAAAGTATTGGACGTTGCTGGTATCCGGGGACGTATTTGCTACACTAGAAATGTTATTAGATACCTGAAGCTTTTAATGTTTACTACTTTAAAACGTCAACCTCTTTTGACTTACATCTACCTCGGTGAAAAAATTAATTCTTCGATTTTGGTTTACTTACGTTTAATTGACTCAAAGTCTTGTTCAATAAAAACACACATTAGTCTGTTTGGATCGTGCAAGGCTAATTTTATTGATTTTGTTCATCTGAATCAGTCTCTTTTTCTTTATAAAAGCTGTATTTTACGTCTGACGTCAATACGTCGGTGTATTTTACGTGTTAAATTTGCGTGAGCAATCAATCCCACAATACAAAGCATGCAAGTGATTGCCCAATGGCGTGACCTACTCCATATAAGACTGCTTGACACAGAAGGATCATGTGATAATGAGTGAAACCGACATCATTAATTGGAATTGATGATGACAACAAAGCGTTTGGATTCAGTCCAAAGTCCCAAGCGACATATCAGAGCTTTACTGAATGTGAAAAGAACAGAAAACATTGACTTGTGCTGGAGTTTTGAAGATCTAAGATACTTCGGATCAAAGCGTTTTGGCATGACAGTACGGACAGGCAAGATAAAGCCTTCCCAATCCTGCTTCTAGGAAACTGTCAGATAAAAAAAATAAAAAAATATGAAGGTATACTTCCTTGGAGTTTTGTACAGCCTCGCAGTAAGAGGGCAAAAATGATTTCGCATAGGGACAAGACAGACATAGACTGATGATCTTACGTCAAGGCTGAAAATGTCGCAGAAAAGATTGGGCCACACACAAAAGCAAAGTGGCTCTACATCTTAAGGACACGTTATGTTTGTCAAGCGATACAAGATATCGTCTATTGTCCTACAATGCCACTTTCTAGTCGGCCAACTACTGACAGAGAAATGATTTCTTGAAAATAAGTCAATGACGAGAGATAGTGATTTTGCGATTTGGGGAATTTTTATATCCAGACAGTGATCCGGATCGATCCCAAAATTTCATGGGATCTCACTTGGACCATCACCGATCATCTGATTCTTTTTCACGAGGATCCGTCCGCTAGTTTATGAGTAATGCTACTGACAAACAGACAAATAAACAGATAAGCAAACGCCACCATATCCAGATGTTGATCCAGATCGATCCCAAAATTTAAAGAGATGTAATGGAATGACGAATGACCATCTGATGATTCGTGAGGATTCGTTCAGTAGTTTTTGCGTAATCCTGCTGACAAACAGACAAACAAACAGACAAGCAAACAAACGCCGCCGAAAGTAATATCTCCTTGGCCGAGGTAATTAAAACAGTAGATTTTAGTGTTATAAGCATTGAGAATAAGTTAAAAAGACAAAAATGAAATAGTTGTGTATATGATACATAACTTGCAATCCTCAGACTCAAAAGCCAACAGTCAAACCTCCGTGTCATCACGGCACAAAGGTTTGGCGAAGGACATTCAAAGTCCTTGGTATCAAGAGACGAAACCCAGCGGTGGGCAAGGGGAAATTCATTAATTTTTTCTGTGTTTTGGCTAAAGCCTTTATCAGTGTCAGATATTTGTAATACCTCAACAGACACAGTGCTTTATATATATTCATCAAGAGTGGAGCATTACCACAACAGCTGCACTAAGTGGGAGCCGACCGGGCTCGAACTTGCAATCCTTATACTCAAAAGCCAACACTCAAACCTCCGTGCCAGCACGGCACAAAGGTTTGGCGAAGGACATTCAAAGTCCTTGGTATCAAGAGACGAAATCCAGCGGCGGGCAAGGGGAAATTCATTAATTTTTTCTGTGTTTCGGCTTAAGCCTTCATCAGTGTTTTATATATATATATGATACTTAGGATATTTTTAGAGCTGAGTAATGATGTCAAAGAGAAGATATTTGGTGTAAATTGTGGACAATATCGGACGTAAGGTAGAGTCTTGTGGGATGACTGTGCAGTTGTTGGCTGGACTAAACTTGTTATTGTATTAAGTCCAGTAAGCAGTATACGTGACTTAAAACGTGGTGATTCATCGTTTTTCGGCAGGTTAAACTGCATATGTCGTAAGCTTTTGGGCAAATTCTGATAAAACATTTTTATTTGCGAGAATACTTGTCATTTACGAATATGTTTTGACATTTGTAAGATTAGTTAAAATATGTAAATTCTTTAATCTATATAATTACTTATAAAACGTATGTCAGACGTTAATGTAAATGAAATAAGACTAATTCTTCGCAAGAAAGTACAACTTTTACTACGTAAATAAAAACGCTTTAATTCTTTAAAAACATGTCATATTTTGGCATCTAGATGAATATCGTAATATACAGATTGGTACGGAGTAAAAAAGGAGTTAGTGAAAGGTGCTATCAATTTTCTTGTCAATTCCTTCGTTTACTTTATCCTTTTATGTCATGTAACATTATCGTTGATTGACTGGGTCCATGTTAACGTCCTGGATATCTCTACGAGCATACAAACAAATTCTGCATGACATCTTTAAACCAATTTACAATCTCTGTTCGCATCATAGATATCCTTAAACCTGCTACAAAATTTGGGTTCAACTCCAGTTGGGTAATCAGGCAGGTTCGTCAGTGTTTGTTGAAGGTTGTGATCTGCAGCAACTACAAGCGACAGTATACTTCTCAATTATTAGTAGGGGTTGTCTTCTTTAAAAATGAAAAGATGACGGTTTCAGATCCCCTGAGCATTAAGCTTGAGAACAATCATTAAGTCATTTTGTTGTTGTCTTTAAGCAATCTTATGGATCTTGTAGTCATGCAGATCACATAAGCATGCAAATGAGAAAAGTTTGCAAGTGAAGTATTCTTCAAGGTGATGAAAGGTGGATTCATAAAAAAATATTGAATAAGGCGAGACATTCAAATACAAAAACAACACCTCTACGAAAAATACTTCGTTGTAGGAAATTAGTGACTCACTCATTTAACAACAATGCAATTTACACGGCAGAAAATTAAGGCGATTAAGGAGAACAGCGTTTTACCACCAATTTAATTAACAGGTGCCTTACCTTTATGAAGAATAAGACCCAAACTGATTAAACAAATACATAGAATAATATCATAGCAAATATAGGTAGCCTGTAAAATATTTGAACAAAATAGTTTACAACTGTCCCCATACTTTAAACACACAATTCAAAAGTTAAACACTCGAGGTGAATAAACAGTTAGGCTCGCAGCTATGAAGATAATTATGCAAGTGGATTTTCCATTCCATTTTCCCTTTTTTCCGCCTTGAAGTTTATTAACAGATTTTACCTGGAACATTTGAAATAATGGCTATCAGAGTTGATAATTTCATTGACAAAAATATATTAAACCTTCGTAGATTTTGGCTCAGATGTAGAAGGAAAGTGATATTTGAAGTTATTCTCGATGGGAACAACAAAGAGGTTGTAAGGAAAGTTTGGACAGACAAACAAGTATTGTAATCAAAATTGCTTTTATATTTAGTTACTTCGTTTATTATAAATAGAATTAATTAAGTGGAAAGTTATATTAAGCTATATTAAGCTACGTTTTGTGCAAGAAACGTAAAGTAAGCTGAGTAGCAAGAACTTGAGCCGCTATATCATGGGCGTTTTACGGATGGTCTCTGTCCAAGGCCCTTAATTACAATCACAACTCTTTTCAAATAAGATGTTTTATATCTTATCCTCTAAAACCAGACAAAAAAACCCAAAAATATATTTTTATATTCGAGAGCTTATCTTACAGTTCATTTTTAACTCTATTCGTGGTACAAACGCTTCGCTTCCCTAACTCTATAAGATGTTTTTGTCCTACTTTAATAGCGTCATTTCTGTTCCAGTCCTCGTCGGAATCAAAAGTTTTCGTTACTATGCTTTATTGCACCCTGTAACAATTGCATCCTTCTTTTACACTGTTTTACAATAGCGTCTTTCTTAAAGACTTGTGTGGCAATGACACTTCACTGGAATCCAAAACCTCGCTGCAACCCAATTACATCCTGAAGCTATAAGAAACCCATTTTAGCAACACCTGGTTCCTGTTTGACAATGAGACCTACGCTTCGAACAATGGTGTACGTATAGAAGCTCCAACCACTGCTCTTGCTGAAATATTCATACAGACCTTCGAAGGCACATCACTGTCAACTGCAGATAAGCCACCATCCACTTGGGAATGTATTGATGATGTTTTTGCCATAATCAAAACACACTTGCATTATTTCTTCTAACACATCAAGAATCTGCATCCTAACATCAATTTCACTATGAAAAAAGAGGTAAAAGAACATATACCTTTCCTTGATGTATTAGTAAAGAGTCAGTCAAATCTAAGTTAATACCTGCAGGAAGCCAACTCACAAAACAGTACCTCGACAACGCTCTGTCCAACAACAGCTCACAATGGTGTCATCACTAATCTTTTTGGAAGGGACAGCAAACAGCATATCAAACTCTGATGACCCAAGTGAAAAAGACAAATACCTTAAGGATGTTCTTCTTTCCAATGGACACCAGTTTGCATCCAAAGGGAGTTTAGTAGGACAGTTACACCCAAACAAAAAGAAGAAAAAGAATAATTTTAGCCTTATAAAAAACCATCCTCTCTTTACAACACAGCAATCACATAAGCAACATATCTTACACTCTTCTAGCAATATGGTTGCCGGCACTAGAAAGGGAACAAAACAAAGGCAAAGGCCAGGGCGCTACCTTCAGGACACTTTCTTGTCGAATTTCCTTTTTATCACTACGGATTTCATTTTGTTCTTTGCTTTAGCAAATAGGATTCATATTAACATTATGGTCACAACTTTCACAGGTGATGTTGACACTCAACCAACTCTGATTATACTTTGCAATGTGTCGGCACTAATAGCCGATAGGCGATTGGCTATGGAGATGGATTGGGGACTGAATATGACACAAACATTATTTCAGTGCAAACTACTAAAATGATTGAGGTGTATAACAAGTATTCTGTCGATTGTAACACGTTGATTAGGCGAGTACACCCAATCCTCAGAACTCTGTTTCACTGTCCTGGAAAGTATTTTTTTAGCTTTAATTTATTGATATACAGTGATAGGTCTGTAGAAGATTTTGACTTGACTTGAGGAAACAGTGAATCATTCGTTATAGCAGGAAATAATAATCATAAAAGTTGATGCTGTTGAATGCTATGACGCTTTCTCCAGATGAAACAAAATTGATTTTGCAAATCTTTGAAAAAACCATTAATTTTAATTACTTGCCTCTATCAATAAGTTATATATCAGAAGAATTTCTATTTCTTACTAATTGTATTAGGTATTATATAATTTTTTGAACAGCTTTCCTAACAGTAACAAAGCGGAAAATGCTAACTGTTATGAAGTAAATTTTCAGGGTCGTATAAAATATGGTTCTCCAATAATTGAGGTACTTACTACGTAATTTTGATATTGGTCCGATAGCATAAAAAATAAGTTGTCATTACAAATCTTTCACAAATGTTCATATATTTTTACAAAGTATTTCATAAGTGTAAAAGATCTCTTGTACCATTTTTATGGTTTATCCTTCACAAAAATTGCGTTAAAACATTCAATTGGGAGATAAACAGCAGCAAATGTCACCAAAGCTAAAAACCCCACGTTATTACTTCTGGGGTACTTTAGAGTAATTTTACAGTTTAAAAAATAATAAAAAGAATTTTTATTGTGCAAAGTATGGACGCGAGCTGTTATGAACGAAATGAACTTCCTTTATAGTCTTGAAACTGACAACAGACTTTGTCTAACTTCGGCTGGTAAATTGTGGTCAAAGCAAGCACATTTAGAGCGATTGGGTATGCATTTTCCTGGTAAAGTGATAAATTTGGAATAAGCAGTTATTGTGTATAATAACCACTAAAATTAGCTGATTAAACCGCTTATTATCTACAATAACCAGCCAATTCCATAAAATGTGACAAAACCTGTTAAGGTCTATCACTATAACTGCTACTTTGAATAATTTTCTTCATCGAAAACCTGTTATTAGTGTTAAGTGTGGCAGGTTGGTTAGTTTAATAAAACCCCCGAAATCTATTTAGGACATTTAGAGTCAGGATAAAATGTTTGGATTTTTTAAGATTGCAAGAATAAATAACAAAACAGGTCCATCTTAAGCATATCATATCTTAAGACAAGAAAAGTTTTAATTATATATGTAATCTATCGAAATTGTTATGCAATTAATACATAACATGACTCTTTGTTTAAGCATGTAAGTAAGGAACATTTGCTGTTTTATCCAGTATCGACCTCTCAAAACAGAGTCCGGATTTTATCGATTCCTTTATACTTAATAGCCATTGTAGCAAAGTACTTACTAATGTACTAGGTAGTAAGTCTGGTACTAATGGACTTTCCAGTACCAGACTTACTACCATCAACATTTGTAACTTGAGAAACGTCTTTTCAAAAGTTCCCTCGCCTTTAAGTTGAGTTTGAGGATTTCTTTGAAACGAGGTACGCTCATTCGACTTTGAGGTTCACATTTAGAAGAAGATGGTGGTGGGACCGTTATTTGTGTCCATGACAACTTGAACACCAATGTCTATAAGGCATACTGCATTTGTAGTAATGGTAACACCTCATACTTTGGGTTCACTTGCCTTATACAGTCTGGACTACTTGCTCCATAGTCTTTTCTTTGTTACATAGACAACCTTCATCTCTTGTAGCATCATTTTCTATTTATTTTGCTGACAGCATTACAGTATGGAGCTCTTCCTCTTGATGTAGGTTATGGACTATCTCATTAGGCCAGTTGGAAATTTTCAAACCGATTTTCATTCTCAAATATATAAAACATGGCTTTGTATACTATTAATTTAACTCCGCAATCAAGGCATTATTTTGTAGAACGAACCTAGATCCTATAATTGCTCCTTGGATGCACAGCCTGGATGACAGCAAATATTCTGTATTATTATTTGGATGCACTATAGAGCCCTGGTATCGGCTTAGGTGTGGTTATCAACAACAAATTGTGAGACTAGTTCACATATAGCTAAGTTTAATTATAACAGAATTTTCAAATTTGCGACCAAAATAGCTTTCTAATACATTCTATCTATCTATCTATCTATCTATCTATCTATCTATCTATCTATCTATCCATTTCTCTATCTATCTCTCTATCTATCTATCTAGCCTAAAATGGATCCCACTGCTGGGCAAAGGCCTCTCTCTTCTCCTGCCACCTCTTTCTGTCCAGAGCTGTTATTCTCCAAAACCTGTCAAATTTCTTTAATTCATCTTCTCACCTAACATTCTGTCTACCCCATCTTCTCCTCCCGTCTCTTTGGTACCACACTGTTAATTTATCTGTTTATCTACCGTCCTTCCTTCTGAAAACGTGACCAGCCTACCTCCACTTCGCTCTTTTACACTCTTTTACAATGTCTTTACTCCTGTTTGTTGTCTAATCCACTCATTCCTTTTTCTGTCTTTCAGTGTTATGCGTAACATCTTTCTTTCAATTGCCAACTGTGTGGTTCTTAATTGGAGGTCTTGCTGCTTTGTAAGGGACCAGGTCTCTGCAGCGTAAGTCATTGCTGGAAGTATAAACTGGTCAAACGCCTTTCTTTTGATGCACAGAGGAATTTTTAGGTCTTCAAGAATGTTTGACATGTTCCTAAATGCTACCCATCCAGCTCTTTTCCTTCTTTGCACTGCGTCATCAATACTGCTATCTTTCTTAAGTAGATGTCCTAAATACACATACTCCTCTACTTTTTCTATTGTGCTGTTATTCACCTGAATCTCCCTTAACTCAAAAATATCATTAAACATTACTTTGGTTTTGCTGGTATTCATCTTTAGCCCTACTGCTCCGCTTTCTCTTGCAAGCTGGCATCCTTGTAGCATTCTTTCCAAGGTTTGTCCATCTCTTGCTATTAAAGCTTTGTCATCAGCAAAGAGTAAATGCGTGAGTTTGCTTCCATCTATGGATATACCCATCTCGTCCCAGTCCAGGTTTCGGAAGATCTATTCTAGTGCAGCTGTGAAAAGGTTTGGTGATGCTGTGTCACCCTGTCGGACGCCTCTTCTGATCTTGACCTCATCGGTGGTTTCACGAAGACGGAATTTGAAAGGTGCTTTGCCATAGATGCTTAAAAGAAGTTCTTGGTAGTGTTGTGGTACTCCTTGTTTTGCCAGTGCGTTTATTACTGCCTGTGTTTCTATGCTGTCAAAAGCTTTTTCATAATCTACGAAACCGATGCAAAGTGGCTGCTGGTACTCTTTACACTTTTCTAGTAGCTGTCTGATGGCATGTATATGATCCATGGTGGAAAAGTACGATCTAAAGCCTGCTTGTTCGACTGGTTGTTGGCTGTCAAGTTGTTTTGTGAGTCTTGTTATTAACAACTTTGTGAAGGTCTTGTAGAGAATAGACAGCAGACTGATTGGGCGGTACTTTTTCAGATCGTGCTTGTCTCCCTTCTTGTAGAGCAGTATGATTGTTGCATACCATAGGATTATTCCTGCCCTTCAGTGAAACAAGAAGTGATCAAAATGTGCCTTGTTTGGAACAATCAAGTACTTCATACGACCCACTGATGACAAAATGCTACTGACGACCATACTGAGACATTGCGTGTGCAACCAGCGAGAATTGCAGCTCGTCAACAACGGATTTATATATGTTTAAGATCTTAACATGTAGATAACATTTAATATAATTTTTAGACATGCAGTTGTAATATATTTATTTCAATGTTTTATTTTTAAGCTGCTTTCTTTTTACAGGACAAAGATTAATAACAACAAGTTTGTAATTGTTGAAGTTTCTATCCTGTTAAACAATTCGTGTAATAATACTAATTATGTGACATGGCAACGCAAGAAATGGAATGGATTTCAATTGGTGATGTTGATGTCGAGAAATATGATTTTTCAAATATCAAAGATGCTCGCCCGCAATACCCGATGGTTTAAATATCACTGAAGCTTTTGTAGAGCTTCCAAGAAAACTATAAGAATGAAACTTCCTAGGTGCAGAATGGTGGACTCAAGCTCAATGTGGAAGACAAGAATAAACAGAAGAAAAAATCCTCGTGCTGTAAATAATCAAATACGCTGATCGCGATGTTGTCCCGACTTGGTGTGAAGAGATTGGGGACTGATTCCTTATTATACTCACCTTTATAAAAGGAATTTCACATTTTTGCTTTGGCTTAAATATTCTTAACATTATTTGAATTTTAGTAATAATTTTTGAGTAACACTTTTTGCCTAAAGAGCAAAGTAAAAAAAAACCCAACTCTTTTTTAATATGTTGCGTCATCGTATAAACAAAACAACAACAGAATAGAGCGACATGTGCGGCACTAGAAGTATTTCAAAATTCTCAGCGCAAGCTTGAGCTTTGCAGTTCTCTTAAATTCCTATTAAATTTCAGCCATTTTAAGCCTTGATATTCTACATTCTTTTAAAACATTTTGTAATTAATGATCGGAACACACTATAGAGACTGATGGATTTTTCTCATGTAAAAGGAAACTCTTGTACGAATGCTACGGAACAATGAGGAGGTATACATTCGAGTGTGGCAAGCCGTTACATGGGAATGGGCGGTCAAAATTTCCATTACGTACTTTATGAGTGACCCTTAAATAGTAAGTCAAATAACCTGAATTTTGAGTAATAATGTTGCTTTTGATCAAGTAAACACGAAAAATATGGTCTATCACAATTCTGAAGTTATTAACGATTACGTTTTCATAATTACATATTAACTTTGACAATGCTCTTAGATTGAACATTTGACTCATCAATACCCTGTCAACGTTTTCTAATTACAACCAGGTGACTGGAATATAAAGCTGCAGCAAAATTTACTACAAGAATGATAATAATAAAACATTCTGTCTTATCCTTTCCACTATGACCTTCATGTCATATTCCCTAACGACGATACTTACAAATAGTAACAGCAACTCATATGTGTACACATTAATTAAAAGGAACGGAAATCATACTAATTGTAATGCCTATCCTTAGATGCAAACAAAAACAGTTTCTCGTTGCTAAATGTTAATACAGTGACATTGCTGTGAATGTTTTCCTTTGTATATTCCATGGGTAATGTGGACATGGATTTAGTGTGCTACGCTGGTTGCCATTCCGCGCTTCGACACTAAACTAGTTATGCAGTATGTTCCTTTATCAACCTTGACACAAGCTAAAGACCCCCAAATATGGAAGCAGATCTTTTCAAATCTCCGGTAGCATTTTTGCTCAGTCATTTGCTTTGAAGGACTTATACTTTTGTGAATAATAGGCTTCAGCTTTGGTGCTTGTTTCATCATGATCTTCGGAGCTGATTTGTGAGTCACAACGACACTTTCGGAAATTGCAGAATACACTATGAGGAGACCCATAATGATCCATGAAGTATATATTGCTAAAAGGATGAATACAAAAAAAATTGACTTCATATCAGTTCAACTGTTA